>JASSKH010000010.1:2811400-3028900 GCA_031763025.1 Macrocystis pyrifera | reverse complement strand
AAACAAAGATAAAAAAATACATTTGAAAAATAAAAAAAGCCACACAAAACACAGGGCACCCCACCCCGTCTGTACCCAACCCTTCGTGCCCCCCCCACCCTACCGCTCACCTCTCGGAGGGCGGACAGTCGGTGCGCGACATCCTTCCCGTTCTCCGACTGCAGAACGAGGTTCCACCCCTCCTCCTCCCCGCCCCACCTTTCTCCCCCCCCGCTCTCACCCACGCCGCCTTTGGCCCACGCCGCCCACGGCATCCCCGCGCCGCTGCCGAAACTACCGCCTCTAAGGTGGTCACTCCCTGCGTCCCCAAAGTCGCCGAGCTCGCTGCTGTCGCCGACACTGCCGCGGCGAACCATGGCTCCAACCTCGGCTTCTACAAGTTGCATTTTGCGTTTTCTCGTCCCGCTGCCGCCGCCATCGCCGGCAGTCCATTTCCTCACCGTGATTCCGGTCCGCAGCCACGTTCTAACGGTCTCTTGCTCGGGCGAGGGCATGAGCATCCCGGAGTCGAGGACGGCGCAGCCGTTCTGCGTTCTCCATAGGTCTTCTGCTGCTCCTGTGCTGATCCTGCCGCCAGTCGTGGCGCCTGCCACCGCCGCCGCCGCCGCCGCGCTTAGGGCTGCTTTGTCTTCGGCGGCGGCGGCAAGAGCGTCTTCCGTTGCCACCCGCGCTGCTTCGGCTACCTCCGCCTCGTCCAATGTCCACGGGTTGCGCTCCAGCGTGGGAGTCTTTCGCCTTTGCTGAAGCTGCTGCTGCTGTTGTTGCTGTTGTTGCTGCTGCTTCTGCTGCTGCTGCTCGTGGTGGTGTTGAATCTGCTGCTCCTGCTGCTCTTGAAGTTTCTTCTGCTGCTGCTGTTGAAGGAGCTGCTGCTGTTGAAGTTGCTGCTGCTGTTGAAGCAGCTGTTGCTGTTGAAGCTTCTTCTGGTGTTGAAGTTGCTGCTGCTGCTGAATTTGCTGCTGCTCTTCAAGCAGCTTCTGCTGTTGCAGTTGCTGCTGGTGTTGAAGAAGCTGGAGCTGCTTCTCCTGCTTCTCTTGCTCCAGCTGCTGCTGCCGTTGCTTCTCAAGCTGGAGCTGAAGCTCCCGCTGCTGCTGTTGGAGCTCAAGCTGCTGCTGCTCGAGCTGCTGCTGCTTGAGCTGCTGCTGCTTGAGCTGTTCCAGCCGAAGTTGTTCTTGGTCGTGGGCGGCACGCGATGCCCTACGGGCCTGATACTTCGCCGCTTCGGCTTCGTCGAAGACAGGGGGAGGCCCTTGCGTCCCAGCGTTAGACTGCCGCTGCTGCTGCTGCACCGGGGGGGGGGGGGTGGCGGCGGCGGCGGCGGCGACGGCGGGGGCAGCAGCGGCCCCACACGCTCCGCCCCGTGCAGCCCTCTTTCCAAGCGGCGCGGAGCCGGCAACTGCTGCTGCTGCACCTCCTTATCCTCCTCTTGCCGCGGAGGGGGTAGGTGGGTGCTGCGCCGGCCGTTTGTCGCCAGGCCTTCGTGCACGCCGGGGGCGCTCTCCTCCTGGCTGGGGTGGGGCCGGGGGAGCTGGAGAAGACGGCGTTGCGACGCCAACGGGTCCGAGGACTGGAGGTGGGCCACTGCCCGACGGTTGGCCATCACCCGTGGCGACGGGAGAAGGCGGAGCGGGGGCACCGTACTACGCCCTTCATAGGCCGGAGCGGGCTGAGATCCTCCCTGGGAAGTCTCGCGAAGCTGCTGCTGCTGCTGCCGCAACTTCTGCTGCTGCTCCTCCTCCAGTTGCCGCTGCTGCCTTTGCTGCTGCTCCAGTTGCTGCTGTTGCTGCTCCTGCAGCAGCAGCAGTCTCTGCTGCTGCTCCCCGCTGCTGCTGCTGCTCTCGCAGCTGCCTCTCTCGTTGCTGCTGCTCTCGCTGCCGCTGCTCCTTCTGCCTCTGCAACTCCTGCTGTCTCCGCTGCTTCTCCTGCTCCTGCTGCCTTTGTTGCTGCTCCTGCTGTCGTTGTCTCTTTTGCTGCTCCTTCTGCTCCTTCTGCCACTGCTGCTGCCGCTGTAGCTGCAACCGCGCCTGTCTGACGGCGTCCGTCTTCTCCGCAGAGGGTAGTGCCTCCACCTCAACCTCCACCTCCTCCACGGGAATAACCGACGCCGGCCGCTGGAGCTGCTCCATCCGCTGTGACAGCTGGTGCAGCATCGGCGGCGACATTTGCGGCGACAATATCGGAGAACGCCACGGCAATTCTTTAGCAGCTTCCCTCTTATTCTTCACCCCCATCGCGACTACCTCCTCCTCCTCCTCGCCCATCTCATCAACCATATGTCGCCTCGCGCCCGGACGAGGCGGCTTCCCCGCCGCCCTCGGCACGGGCGGCGCCTGCATAGCCGCAACCGCTGCCGCCGATACCGTCACCGCGTCCGTACCCTTAGCCTCTTTCCGTCTAGCCCTAGGCGAGTCCTCGGCGTCGCTAGAGCTAGAGCTAGAGCTGCCTTTGTCGGAGGAGTCCACCCAGCCGCGGCGCCAGGGCTGGAACCAGTCCAAGTGCTGCGAGAGCTGCTGGAGGAAAGTCTTCTGGGGCGACGACGGCACGGGCGACGCCTCCTCCGACTCAGACCCAGCAGACACCGCCGGAAGGGGATCCTGACCCATATCCTTCCGGGTCTGCCGCAACGGCGGGATAGGCTCGCCCACCTGAATGGTCAGCTGCTGCTTCTGCTGCTGCTTCTGCATCTGAAGCTTCTGCTGCAGGTGCTTCTGCTGCTTTTGGTCCAGCGGCTGCTGCTCCTGTGAGGTTAGCTGCATGAGCTGCGGGGGCGAGGTCCCCGGGGAGCTCTCAGCGCTGTCCCCCCGTGGCCGCCTGTCGTGCGAGTCGCGGGGGAAAGGCGCATCGACATCGACGAGCGGTGGTTGGACGGAGCGCGCGACGTGGGAGAGACGCTCCCGCTCCCTGTCAGCCTCCTCCTCAGCCCGCTGCTGCTGGAGCTGCTCCTGCTCACGGCGGAGCGCTTCCTCCTTTAGCTGCTCCTGCTCCCGCTGCATCGCTTCCTCTTCGAACAGCTCTTGCTCCCTCTGGAGGGCCTCTTGCTCAAGTAACTCCTGCTCGCGCATTACAGCCTCCCGCTCCAGGAGCTCCTGCTCGCGAAGGATCACTTCTTTTTCCAGCTGGTCTTGCTCCCTGCGGACAGCCTCTTCCTCGAGCCTCTCCTGCTCGCGCAGAAGAGCCTCCTGCTTCAGCCGCTCCTGCTCGCGGTGGGCCGCCTCCTGCGCAAGCAACTCCTGCTCGCGCCTGATGGCCTTCAGCTCCAGCAACTCCTGCCTCTTGAGCTCCTCCTCAAGGCGGAGCGCTTCCTGCCTCTTGAGCTCCTCCTCGCGAAGGAGGGTCTCCCGCTTCAGCTGCTCCTGCTCGCGGCGGAGAGCTTCTTGCTCCAACATCTTCTGCGCTCTTCGGGACTTCTCCAGCTCCAGCTGCTGCTCTTGCTCCCGCCGAAGCGCCTCTTCCTCCATCAGCCTCAGCCTCTGTCTCTCGCCCTCCTCCTTCTCCTTCTGAAGCAATATCGCCTCAGCCGCCGCGGCCGCCGCGGCCCGCCGCGGCCGCCGCGGCCGCCGCCTCCTGCTCCTTCTGCAGCAGTATCGCGGCTGCCGCCGCTGCTGCCTCTTCCTCCTTCGCCGCTGTCGCCGCCTCCTCCTCCCGCTGCTTCTGCAACAGTAACGCTGTCGCCATTTCCTCTTCTCGCTGCTTTTGCAGCAGTAACGCCGCGGCCGCTTCCTCCTCCTTCTGTAGCAGGATCGCCGCGGCGGCGGCTTCCGCCTGCCTCTGCCTCTCCACAAGCTGCTGCTGCTGCCGCTGCCGCTGCTGCTCCTCTTCTTCTTGCACCCGCTGCTGCTGCGCCAACCTGTCCTCTTCTTCTTGGCGCATCATCTCCTCCGCTTCCGCTTCCGCCTCTGCAAGCGCTGCGGCCTCCTCCGCCGCCTCCGCCTCGGCAACCGCCGCCGACGCCGCCTTGGCGGCCGTAGCCGCAGCAGCCGCCGCGGTCGCCGCCGCCGCCGCCGCCGTCGTCGTCTGGTGCTTCTGCAGCTCCCTCATCTCGCGGTCCTCCTCGGCCTGGCGCGAAGACGATGTGGAGCCAATTTCTGCCGAATCAATCCCAGCCTCGGTCGCGGCAGCCACGTTTGCTTCCTCCAAATCGCGCCGAAGCCCTTCGAGTTCCCGCGCTATCTCCGCCTCCTCCTTCTTTTCTTCATGTTGGAGCTCTTTTTCCTCCACCTTTTCCTCCTCCTCTTCCTGCTCGGAAAACGTGGGGGGCGCAGGAGCTTGCTGACCTTGAGGCCCCTGATCAAGCTCCCGCTTGTGCTCGGGCGGGGGTTCTGTCACGGCCGCGTCTTCCGTCGCCGCCGTTTGCTGCTGCTGCTGTTGCTCCTGCTGCTGCTGCTGCTGCTGCTGCTGCTGCTGCTGCTGCTGCTGCTGCTTCTGCTTCCGCATCTCCTCGTGCCGAGCCATGGCTGCCGCCCCCGCCGCTACCGCCGCCGCCGCCGCGGCCAGCTGCTCCTTCAGCTGTCTCGAGGACTCCTCCTGCGAAAACTGCGCCGCCTCGAAGGGGGTCTGCTGCTGCCACTGCTGCTCCTGCCGTTCCTGCTGCTGCTGCTGCTGTTGCTGCTGCTGGCGGCCCCTCTGCAGCTTTCCCAGCTTCTGCGAGAGCCACGACGATTTCGACGACAGGAGGGGCGCCTTTGGCGACCTTTTCTTCGAGGACCTGGTCGACGCTCCGCCCTCGTCGCCCTCGTGCTCTGCCGTGGAAGGCAGCCGTAGTCGCTGTGGCGGGGGCGTCGCCAGTATATCGTCGGCCAAGCTCACATCTTCCTCGCTCTCCTCACCCTCCTCCCCCTCCTCCTCTTCCTCGTCCTCGTCCTCGTCCTCCTCGTCCTCGTCCTCGTCCTCCTCCTCGTCCTCCTCCTCCTCCTCCTCCTCTTCATCCTCCTCTTGCTCCACCGCTCCCTCCTCATGCTGCGAAGGCACGTAGGTGAGCTCGTCCTCATCCGGCGGCGACTTGCTCCCCGACCCCGGCCTCGACAGCAGCGAACTCTGAAGCGGGGGCCGCGTCAGCTGCGGCACGCGCTGCCGAGACGCTAGTCGCGGCGAGAGGCTCTTCTCCCCCTTCGCGACAGGCGACTCCTCCAAGGACAGCTCTTCCGGAGACGGTGGCTGCGACGATGTGTACTGCTGTCGCTGATGCCGTTGCTGCTCTTCCTGTTCCTGCTCCTTGTGCCGCAGTGGTGGTGTACCATCGGACGAGCGCAAAGAGGATGCGCGCGAGGGGGAAGGGGTCATGATTGACGAGGTACCACTGCCTTCGGAATCTCCGAGGCTACGGGCAGATATCTCCGGTCTCGTCGGCTGTGGAGGCCACACGAAGGCGGGTAGGGTAGGGTGGGGTGGGGTGGGGGGATGGGATGGGGTGCAGGGGGTGGGGGTGGGGGTGGGGGTGGGGGTGGAGTGGGGCGGGCCGGAGTGGGCCGGGGTGGGGGGTGAGTGAGGTGTGCGTCAGGGAGCAGCAACAACGGAAAAAGATCAGTAGCCTTTCGATGCACTCGGTTGTATTGGTTTGATCGGTTGGTCGGCTGATGGGCCGGTATGATTGGTTGACTGAGTGGTTGGTCGGCGTGTTAACAGGCTGATGGGCACGGTCATTGATTGAATGGCTGACGTTGATTGGTTGGTTGATAGATTGATAAACTGATTGATCAACAAATGGTTAATCGCTCAATCGATTGATCGGGTGGCCGTTGATTGATAAGGTTGATAAATTGATCGATTGATCGATCGTTAGCTCGAGTGGACATGTTTTGGTAGATGTATTGAATGGGTAATTGATTACTTAAATGGTCGATCACCACGTTGACATGGGGGACAAAAACCACGTACACCTATGCAAAAATACGCCAAAACGAGGGCGGGGGGGTAGGGGGTACCCCCTTTCAGCAGCAGCGAAACAAAACACTACACAACACAACACAACACAGGACTCAACACAAGTTCGGAGACCCAAACATTGCAGGCTCTGGGTTGTCTCAAAAGGTTGGGGGGGGCATACAAATACAAGTTACAGACCGAAAAATGAAAAGGCTCCACAACTTGAGAACTATACACTTTGCAAGCAAAAAAAAAAAACAAATCAACCCGACAAACCAATTCATTCGACGCTGTCATACAACGCAAAAAAGTCTGCCTCACAAGCGGTTCTTACCAGGATGCAGCTCACCCTACGTGCGAATGGCCCAACACCTCACGGAGCTTACGCACTTCATGCAAGTGATGTCCGCCTGATCGGTGAAAAGACAGACGTGTTACTTCGTCCCGTCATTGCAGGGATGCAAGGGTCTTACGACTACAGCCATGCATGACATAAGTACACCCCCCCTCACCCACCAGGAAGCGATCTAGGGGGGGGAAAACCAAGTAGAGATGATGTCCGCCGGGAATTTTGGGAGGTACAAGGCAGAAGTAGAAGAAAGGATAGAAAGAAGGGAAAGGCTAGCGCTAAGAAACAAGGTGGAATCGGAAAAAACACTTGAGAGATTACGGGGGATTGAGGGAAGGAATAGGAATGAAAACGTATTTGCATGGCCCAATGGACTTCGCGAAAACGCTGAAACTGCGCTTTCGTGTAGGGAACCTGGACCTGCCAGAAAGAAGAAAGAGGTACACCAGTAGCCGGGAAGAGGAGGAAGTAGACGCACATATGTGCCCGTGTGGCGAAGCAATAGAGAGTAGAACTCACATAGTAGGAGAATGTGAAATATACAACGAGGAACGGCATGTGCCAGAAGAGGAGATGAGGAAAGTAGACGAGTGTGACATGGAGGAGTTTGATAAACTGAATAGCAGCGAGAAAAAAACGATCGCTATCCTAGGAGATAGATGGTGGCCACAGGAGGCCAAACAGGAAGGGGATAAGATTAGCAAAAATTTCTATGTAATTTATGGAAACAACGTAATGAGCGCCCAATTGTTGAAGGTGTCTCTATTAGGAGTAGGAACGGTGCTCCGTCTCGAAAGGGATGCGTGGTCAATGGTCAAATGACTAAGGCAATCAACAAATGAGTACGCCCCCCCCCGCCCCCCCCCCCCCCCCCCCCCCCCCCCCCCCCCCCCTGCCCCAACAAAAAACGGGAGCAATCCTCACCGCCTGGGACGCCTTGTGCCAGATCCAGCTATCCACCGAGCTGTTCCGCATGTCCACGGTGCTTGCCCCAGAAGAAAACTCGGTCGCCGCTTCGGTGGTCGCGCAGCTGTCCTCCGTTCCGAAGCTCATGTCGCCGACACCGCTACTGCCGCTGCTGTCACGCCGCTTGTGGCGCCCCCCGCCCTTGGCCACCCGCGCCGCCCTCGCCGCCACCGCCGCCGCCGCCGCCATCGCCAATGTCGCCGCCACTTCCTTTTCTTCATCTGCGTCGGGGCTATTAGTACCCTCGGCGACCGGTTCTCCGCCGAGGCCGTCGACTCCGTTCAGCGCCGCGATAGCCCGGCGTATTTTTTCGGCTTCCTCTGCGCTGCGTCTGGGAGGACCGGTGCCACCGCCGCCGCCACTGTTGTCCGCTGGCGGTGGTGGCCGAGCCTGCTGCCTCGCCGCCACCGCGCCGTAAGCACCGACCACCCCCTCTTCCTCCTCCTCCTCCTCCTCCTCCTCCTCCTCCGCCTGCTCCTCCTCTTCTTCCTGCTGCTGCCGCGCCTCCGCGTGCATCACGTCATGTTCCTCGTCGTCCTCTTCCTCTTCCTCTTGGCCGCGGCCGGGCAGATCGGACACGCCGCTGCTGTCGAATATGCTGCTGGTCTGAGAGAACTTCCCGACGCTGTTGGTCCACGCCCTCGATCCTGAGTCGTTTCTTCGGAAGAGCGAGCGCATGTCGGTGTCGCCGCAGCTGGGCTCATTGTCGTCGTCTTCGTCAGCGCCCATCTCGAGCGCGGCGGCCGCGCGGCGAAGCATCGCGCTTGTCGCGCCTATATACATATGGAGAAGAAAAAAAACAAAAAAGTTGAGATCGAAGATTCCGTCGAAAACTCCCATCAATGCAAGCTTTGTGACATGTACTTCGATCGCCCGTCCTACGGGTGTTATGTAAACTCTGTACTCAAGCATGTAAATATATACAGCAGTGTTTCGTTTGCACATTAAAGCAAAAAAAAAACGGGGTTGATTTCAGTGTTGATCCATTTTTCGTCATTGCTTTACCGGCACTTGGATTGCGTGGCATGGACGATGTACCAGGTATTCAACAGCTGAACTGCGGTAGTATTAAAAGTGCGGAAGTACATTGGGTAGAGTATTGAATAGTAAAACCCCGTACGACAGCAGTACTATTAATATTAATAGTACGATCATGCTGTAATCAAGATACGTATTATACCATTACGTGTATACGTGCATGTACCAGGTGCACATTTGGTGTGTACGGTATTTAGAACGGGCATTCTAAAAACCAATAATCTTCCAAGTTCAGCACAATAAATTAAAACCGCACTTGCTTAAAGCATTACCAACCACGGCCACAGTGGACTTTCGAAGTAACATCATGTAAATAATGGCACAATGGTATCAATCAACTCCACCGCCGATATTTTTTTTATCTTGATACATTACCCATCGCATCACACTACTCGCGGCGAAGTCACCGACCCCGCCGCCGTCACCACCACCAACACCGCCGATACCTCCGCCCTTTTACCCTTACCCTCACCGCTAGCGTTAGCTTTCGCGTTGGCCTTATCCTCCGCCTCCTTCCTCTCCGCGATAGCCTTCTCGATCTTCAAGCTGTTGAACAGGCGAGATGCAGGCGACGTCGCCTCCCCGGGCCCATAAGAATCACCGACACCGCTAAACTCGAGGTCCGGCGAAACCCCGGCGGCGCTGTATCTACCCCCGCCCGAACCAGCCTTCGCCCCGCGCACGGGCTTCCCGCCGAACCCGGGCGGCCTCGACCTGAAACTGTTGCTCCTGCTCCCGCCCCCGCCGAATCCTCCGGTCCCCCCGCTGCTCGCGCTGCTGCCACTCCCCTCCTCCCCTTCCGGCACGGGCGACGGCAGGCCTCCCCCGAGGCCCAAACTGCTACCCCTCGCGCTGCTGATGGAACTGCCGCCCGACCGCACCGAGCCCCAGCTCCTGCTTCCCCCGCGAGAGGAAGAGGTGGACGAGGACGAGATGAACGACGAGGCAGACGACGAGAAGGAAGCCGAAGACTCCGAAGACGACCCCCAGCTGTTCACGCTCGATTCCGAGGACGCCGACTTCTGACTGCTAGCCCGCCCGGCGCTCTGACCGCCACCTCCATCACCACCACCGTTGCCGCCACCGGGGGCGTCACCTTGCGGCCACACAGGCCACGGCCCGCTGGCGAGATCCTTCAGCGTCACCCCGCCCGCCGCTGCTGCCCTCGCTCCCGGGGCGCGCGCCGCGGCCGCGCTGGCCCCGGGGGTGCCTCTGGGGCCTGTCCTGGCTGTCCACCGTCCCGTCCGGGGGCTGGTGATCCGCCCAGATCTCGTACTTGGACCTGTGCGCCTTCGTCAGTGACTCACCCGAAGAGGCGCGCTCGAATTCGGCCGCTTTCGATGACGTCCTTCGCTCCGCGCCAATGCCACCGCTGCTGCGTCCACGCCCGCCACCATCATCGCCACCCCCACCAACATTGCCATCCTCATCATCATCATCATCATCATCATTATCATCATCGTCATCGTCATCATTGCTACCGCCGCCGCCGCCGCCGCCGCCGCCGCCGGTACTAGCGACTCCCGTCCGAGGGCTACTGCTCGTGCGGTCGCTCTCCAAGCTCCTGCTCCGGACGGGCCTGCTGCGGTAGCCGCCGACGTGCGACGAGCTCCCCGTCCCGTATCGGACACAGGCAGCGCGCACCGCCCTCTCCGCCGCTTGCGCCGCAGCCTCGTCAGCCTCCCGTCGCGCCATGTCGCGGGCGGCGTCCTTCGCGGCCTTGCGGGCGGCCGCGCGGGTCTTTCGGTTGCTGTCGGGCGGTGTGTCGGCGGCGATGCACACCACAGCGGGGCGGGAGTCCTGAGAGGAGGACCGCCTAGGCTTGGCCCCCGGAGAGCGGGACCCTGTTTTGGGATTCCAAGGGAGACGAAGGCAAAGGGGGTGATGGGGTGGGGGGGGGGGGGGGGGTCATTAGTTACTCGCGTACCAAAAGCATGCGGAGCGGGAGCCCTGAGAAGAGGACCGCCTCGAGGTGCCCTCCCGAGAGCGGGTTCCTATTTTGGGTTTCGAGGAGAATGAAGCCAGAGAGGGTGGGATTGAGGGAGGGGAGGTGGGTCGATAGTTTCTCGCGTAACAGAATACTCAGGTTTACTGCTGCTGTTGTTTGTCGTTGTTGTTTTTGTTCTCACATGAACTCACGTTCACCCTTATCAGACCCATGTACAGCACACTGACAACTCGGGGGACGCTCGAGACAGAAAGCAACCAATAAATCGATGAGTCAACCAGCCAATCAAAAGTCGCGAAAAGCAGCAAAACCAAGCGCTCCATGAAAAAGGGAAGAGATTTCGAGGCTCCTCGAGTACCCTGCAGCCGCCCTCATCCGTCAATTCGCTATGTACTTGGTGAATTTTTCATTTTGTGATGCCGTCAGTTATTCATTTGTGAAACAGTCAGTTATTATTAACAGTACGGCGTCTCCGTTGGCTTGGTAGGTGGTCCGCGTGGCTATCAACATCAATTTCGTGGGTTCTAATCTCACCGAGTGCATGCTCGTAGGGACTTTTTTTCTTGCATAAAAATTGATAAGCGGAAAGCGCGAGAGCGTGAGTTAGCTACATTCAATGAAAATCGACGAGGAGTGAGAATGCTGAACCCTATGCGCGACAAAAAATAAAGGCACGTACCGGGGGGGAGAAGGGACGACACCTGTGACCACGGCTTGTCCAGAAGCTCGCTGAGGGTAAACCTCATACGAGTCAGGCTGGAAAGTAAAAGTGATTATTCAAAAAAAAAAAAAAAAGTACGAAATACGTAAGTGTAAATAACTGCAGACAATTACCGGCTCTATATGCCGGTAAGTCCTGCCCCCCACTCCCCACGGCTCACAGAGGGGACTTGAAAACGCTTGTAGAAACGCGAATCCCCCGCGGCGCGCAAGGCAGGCATGCACGCGCACGGCGGTACGGCGGTGCCCGAAAGATGTCGAATGACAGGAATGATGATGCTTGATTTAGTATTTTACCAGGTACATAAAATGCAAAACAAACAGCAGCTGTGAGATCGAATTATACCAGGTATGATGGAAGAGCGTAGGACATTGTTGTATCATACATTCCTGGTGCTTGGAACTTGGTATGGCATTGGAGTGGTGGTATCTGCAATAGATAGGAGTACGAGGCGTGTGTTTCTATTCTTATCAACCCTTGTCCCTTGCTTTATACCGGAAATACAAGCCCCGTTGGGGATCTGAAGTCAACATCAAACGTTTACTATAAGGGTGTGTCTTAACCCCCCCCAGAGAGCATGGGAACGAACCGGATGGAATATTATTTGCTGCATGAATTGATGCTGATTGGTTGTTGGAAACGAATAGATTCAGTGCAGCCCGAGAAAAACTGTATATCTAGGAAGAGGAAGAAGTGTTGCACCCCTTTTTCTTGTTTGGGAGGACCGAACGGCCCGACCGAACGGGAACATATAGGATCTTCTTTGATGTAGATGGACACAACCGAAGATGGATGTGGACACCAACGTGCTCTGGCGTGTGCAAATGATACCGTGCCCGTACTGATTCGGCTGGCGAGGCCCAGGATTCTGCATGGACCCAAACACGTTTTTTTTTACACAGGCACGGAACGAATGACCACGAACAGCCTAGTCCCGTTCCGCTCGTTCACATGCTCTCTGGGGGGGGTTAAGACACGCCCTAACATCCGCCAAAATGATGCGTGCCAGTATCAGTCATGTATACTCATACAGCAGTACTCGATACAAAGAGTACAGAGAACTTCAAGTTGAGGCAAGTTGTGCCCGGGACGTCGGTGCAGCTGTGTAAGAGCCTGCACGACGGAACAGGTACTTCGGCCGTCCTGCTGCTGTGCCGATACGTACAACTTAATCTAAATTATCACACCGGCACGTAGCAGGCACCTGTTATTTATTACATCGTAACACCAGTGTCGACTATTGACAACACAGTTACTACTACTTACAAAGTCTGAAGGGGATACGTACGCACCCGGTGTGTCGATAAACAGGAACAGCATGCAGTGTCGTAATAATAGAGGCTGTGCCAATCAATTACATTGTTTTCCCCGTCTTTTTTGCTTGTTGATCCAAGACACCCAAGCAGTGTCTGTAACGTTGCGAAGTTCCGTGATCATTCCGAAGCAGATAAAACGCTGCGGTATGATGGGGTAAGATGCATCTACTCGTTGTATTCACACCTCCGGTGTATTTGTACGCACGAGCGCCTACAGATATACTTTGGAAGCAACCTTCGACTACTTGGTGCCTGGTATCATTTATAATTATACTCACGTCCGAGAATGTGATGCACACAAACAAGCACCAGGCACCAGGTACGAACTATCAAGAAGTACATGCTAGCATATGTGCTGTACGTCAATCAAAGAAATGGCAATGTAGCAAAATGCGTCAACAAGAGTAGACGACGCAGTCACACAACATAGATGACACATGAAAAAAATGAAGGCACTACTACTACTACTACTACTACTACTACTACTCTGTTACAGCAGTAATACTGCACAAGCGCAGGATGAAAAATATGATAGCGCGCACCACCAGGAAGCGGGTAGACAACACAATCTGGCGGGCTCATCGGGTCTGGTCTCGTAGCAAGGAGCAGGAGAGGGGTGCTCGCGCCTGATGCGAGCAAAAGAGCCATGAACTTCTAACCGAAACCAGCACGTCCATCTGCTGTCGGCGACAGTTGACCTACATTCACGGCATGTCATACTCGCACAACGCCCACACTGCTGCTGCTGCTGCTGCTGAAGTTGGTGCACATTAACTCGTCGCCATCATCTACAACTACCGCCTACGTGGTCATGGTCACAACACTATTACGGGGGTCCATAGTTAATGGGACCAAATTGTGTTAGTAAAAATAGGTAAATATATAGGTTTTTGTGTGTACCATAGGTCCTATTAACTAAGGACCCCCGTATTAGCTGTACCTGGGCCAAGACCTCGGTACGTCATTGCATATTGCACGCACTACTATTACGGGGGACCGTAGCAAACAGGACCAAGGATTGTTCGTGAAAAATAGCGAAATACGTAGGTTTTTGTGTGTACCGTAGGTCCTATTTACTATGGCCCCCCGAAATACTTGCGTGTGCATCCATCCACCGGTGTAAGATGATATGGCAGAGCAGTACGCGAAAGCAGCTAAGAAGCTCCTATTTTGGTGAAGGCTCGCGGGTTAGTGTGACGTGAACGTGGAGCACAGGCTCTAAAAATACGAAACCAGGTGGTACGGGCGACCATAGTAAATAGGACCAAATATTATTATTACGGGGGACCATAATTAACAGGACCAAATATTGTTAGTAAAAATAGGTAAATATATAGGGTTTTGTGTGTACCGTAGGTCTTATTAACTATGGACCACCGAAATAGTAAAAAATAGGAAAACGTATAGGTTTTTGTGTGTACCGTAGGTCCTATTTACTGTGATCCCCTGCAATATTATACAAGGATCTAGACTGGTGGCCTTGCTGAGCACAAAAAATTTTATTCGTACGTACATAGCCGTAAAATTCTTGAAATGCACGAAAAAACTCGGCCTCAAATTCTTGACTACCTAATTATCAACACAGGTCACGTGCTGCTGCTGCACACTGTCTGTACTTGTGAATACTGCTGTACGCCGTAAGGGTCGCTCGCGATTCTAACGAGGACTATTTTCCAGTTTTTTTCAGTATTTAAATAATACCGAAAAATACCGCAACTTCGGGAAAACACCTAAAAAAAAAAACTGAAAAACAGTCCTCGTTGAGATCGACCCCAACTACCAAGCGCGCATCTACAGCAATACTTCGACTTACTGCTTGTAGGAACCGATCAATAAAAATCCGCACGTATAGCAGGTACACGCGAAACCCTCTCGGGGTACCGTGAGCACGACGTGACGAAGCGGCAGCTGCAGCTACATGCTGCATACTTGTACGAGTAGCGTCACATAATCGTGCTATTAGTATTAACTATATTTAGTCTGACAGCTGGGGCTTCGTTTGCTTCTTCTATTTCTTTTTTACGGTTTTGCTTTGGTAAAGAGGGGTGTTTTCGGCCACGAGAAATGTAACTTCCCGTAGGGAGGTGGAGCTTGTGGAGGCGTTTTGGAATTCGAAGAAGTTGGGCAGAATCGTGAGACAAGGCGAGATCAGACGTCAGTTGAAAGCGTTTAGCTACCAGAGCTGCTTGGTCTTAGCGGCCGCTGCGGCAACGAGAATTCGTAGCAGTAGTAGTGGGCCCAGACAATTGATCGACTTTGTAAAGAGGGGTGTTTCCGGCCACGAGAACTGACTGCTTCGCAAACGACTGGTTCCTAAAAGACTGCTTCCAAATTTCTAAATGCGCCCGTTTTCAACGGTGTGCGTAGTAGCATCAAAATGCACTACTCCGTCCGACAAATTAAGCACCGTTTAGATATTCATATTAATACCTCAACGTTCCTTAAATTTACGTACAGAGCGGTACGGGGCAACTGCAACGCAGCAGCTGGTGGAAGATTGACTGTAAAAAGAGCAAACGTGTGACAGCAGTCAGTCACTCGATAGTCTTCGTAGACTATTAATAAATAATATTAATAGAGCACTCATTATTTCTCTTTTAACTTAGTTAAGTGTTCACCGGGATGCATATTATAGTTCCCTTTTTCCTTCTCGTTTCTTCCCCCAAGCACGTCCCTTTTGGCTCATGCTCGGGGTAAGTATGTGTGTGAGCTTTGGCTTCCCATTTTATTTATTTATTTGGGATTCTTCTCATTTTCTTTTTCTTTTTCGGTTTGGTTTCTTTGTTGCTTCTCTTTCTTTATGGTGTATTTTGGTTGCTGGCGTATGTATGTATGTTGTGTCGGCCGCACCTATTAATAGTGCGAAGGCATGGTATTGCGTAGGCTATTAATGCATTACGGTGTGTTATCTCTGTGTCGCAGTCTGTGACCACAGAGCTCGTATCTTTCTAGGCACGTGAAGAATCAGCACGGACACTGGGCTTGCCGGATGTCGACGAGTAGAAGAACGGTTTTATGTGAAGAACACACACACAGCAGCAGTAAATTATACCTGGTACACATGTACCAGTACAGACAGAAGCAGAACATATACCTCGGACCTACGAATATGCACGGCCAGTTAGAAGACAGAACTACTGCTGTCTGTTGTACTGACCGCTGTAGTACATCAACAGTTCACCCTTCTAGTACCGCAGTCCCGTTTTGGGGACAAATCACTTGGAATTAGACTGGTTTGTCCCCAAATCGGGACTGCGGTACTAAGGGGGTTCAGCAACCACACGTACATGCACCAGGTGCGCTACCACTGCTGGTGTAGTTCGTACATCTAGAGACATCGTCATGCATGCAGAATGGAGTATATTGCTCCATATGCTACGAAGGTTGCGGCAGCGGTCCTCACACTTGGCTCTTCCAAAGGTCGCGGTGACGGCGGCACAACGACTTTCTACAAAAAAAATGTCACAATACGGGGTACAGCAGGGTATTCGTACATATATAAAAAAATAAATATATATTCGTATATATATATATCTCCTATTAATACTGCTGGAAGCTCACAAGCCAGCAGCCAGCACCTACAGCTGCAATAGTAAATCCGTGGTCCGGCGGCGGCGGCCAGGACTCTTTGAATGCTACAACCATGCAACAGGGCCCTCCTCTTCGCGCCTCTCGAAAGCTTGTGCGTTTCTGGCAGCACAGCAGCCGTGACTCTTAAATCTACGAAGGGTTCACGACTTACGACGGCAGTACGTGCAGCAGCAGTTCTCCAACAAGGAACACCCACGCATATAACCCTCTTTTTAGCACTGCAGTCGCCTTTTGGGGACAAACCACCCAAATTCTTCATATTAGCGGGGGCCATACATAGTAAATAGGACCACATATTGTTAGTAAAAACAGGTAAACACGTAAGTTTTTGTGAGTACCGTAGGTCCTATTTTACTATGGCCCCCCGTAAATAATTTGCCCCCAAAACGGAGCTGCGGTCCTAAAACAGCTACGTAATACTGCTGGAATATATGATCGAGCCTTACAAATATAACCGTGACGCCCTCCTTCAACGACCTTGAGCATACGTAGGATATTAATAGTATACAGGATTTAGTGTACCCCTCGCCGCTGATGACGATTTCTTGATCCACTACTGTTCTTATTAATAGCAGCGCGCCTCACCCTTACGTTCTTGCTACATACCAGGTACGTACGTACGTACACTGCTGCAGCTTTCTTGTTATTCGTGGGCCTATTATTTTATTTTTTTTAATCACTACTACTTTCCAGCCGAACTCGTACAGCAGTAGGAAGTTTTACTCTCAGCGGTCTTCTTCTGGACCAGCCGTGATCACAGTGTCGATCCTTTCCCCCCCCCGGTACGTGCCTTCAGTTTTTGTCGCGCATAGGGTTCAGCATCATTCCCACTGCTAGTCGATTTTCATCGAATGTGGTAGCCAACTCACACCCTCGCGCTTTACGGCCGTGCGGCAGCGCCTTGCGGCTTCTCTGCGAAACTGCAAAGGCTCTCTGCAGTCTACGGCGGCACCGGAGCGGTCACTCTACAACACACGGCTACAGCGTTTCAACGGTGCAGCAGGGTGTTCACTTTCCATTTCACCGCTAGTACAGAAGAGTACGGCGTGCGTGCGTGTGCTGGTTGATGGTGGTGGCCGTACACTTTTGAAAGGCTTCGTACCAAAGGTTGCATGTGAAAAGGTTGCGAAAAAAAGGGGATGGAAAGACGCAAAGCCGAAAGTTGGCATACTAAACACTGACCTCAATCTGCTCGATCGATCCGCCAGACACAAAACGCATACGTCGACACTGCGCTACTGCTGCTGCACCTGCTGCTGCACCTGCACCTGCTGCTGCTGCTGCTGCAGCTGCTGCTGCTGTTGCTGTTGCTGCCGCTACAGCAGCAGCCGGCAGCCAGCAGCAAGCTATTCGAGTCGGCTACATCGCCCCGGCCAATCAGAACGGGCGGTCTAAAATTAGGCCCACCAGCACACCAGACTGGATACTACTGCTGTCTGTACACGTATTTCGAGAAAAAAACTCTTTCAAGTTCAGGGTATAATTAATAAGCATGTACCTGATAGCTCTTTTCAAGGTATCTTCATAGGGAAATTGCGGGTGGGGTGCCCGCCAGAAAAAGAAAGAGGCCGAGGTACGAGAGCAAAAGGCAAAGAGAGGGCTAGGGTTGGAAACATATTTGATTTTTGACGTCTTCACATTTTATTTGTCCCCCCCCGCCCTCCCCGACCACAACATTTTAGTCTTTTGGTTTTTGTTTGGCGCTGATAAGATGGATTAGCCTCTACGTAGGGCTACTTAACAGACCAATTAATAGATATACCGAAGAATGAATTCAACGGCCAGACGCCATCGGGCTCTTCTGCGAGCAGTCAGCCGGTGTAGCAGTGTCTGGGGTCCGGGGATCTGGTGCTTTTCGTACTCGCAGTAGGCCCTAGTGATAGGTGCTTGCCTTAAAAAACGCAGACCCGTAGTAGTAGTAGTGGTAGTAGTAGTAGTAGTAGTAGTAGTAGTAGTAGTAGTAGTAGTAGTAGTAGTAGTAGTAGTAGTAGTAGTAGTAGTAGTAGTAGTAGTAGAAGTAGAAGCAATAGCAGTATTAATAGTAGTGCTGCACTGCTGGTATTACAATAAAATAAGCGCTTCCATGGTGGGGTGACCAAAGGCGTAAATTCCAACCCCTACTGCTGTAAGCCTGACCCCAGCCCGGACCCTCACAAAGGCCAGAAACAGGCCAGAACGAGGCTACGCCGCTTTTTTCTTTGGTTTAATACTCCGAACTGAGGACCACGATGTTCTCCTGACACTACAGTAAGAATGACTTGGAAAATTCCTGAAAAACTGCCGCCCGATACTCCGTTAATATATATATATATATATATATATATATATTTTTTATTCATCACTTCTACTTTCCAGCCCACTCGTAGGAGGTTTTACCCTCGACGATCTTCTGGACAAGCCGTGGTCACAGGTGTCGTCCCTTCTCCCCCCCCGGTACGTGCCTTTTATTTTTGTCGCGCATAGGGTTCAGCATTCCCACTGCTCGTCGATTATACAGGTATATAGCTGCTGAATTTACTACTACTACTACTACTACTACTACTACTACTACTACTACTACTACTACTACTACTACTACTACTACTACTCCTACAGCTACTACCACTACTACCACTACCACTACTACTACTACTACTACTAACTACTACTACTACTACTACTACTACTACTACTACTACTACTACTACTACTACTACTACTACTACTACTACTACTACCACTACTACTGCTACTACTATACTACTACTACTACTACTACTACTACTGTTACTACTGCTACTACTACTATAATACTACTAATACTGCTGTAGTATCAATACTGCAGGTTTCAGCATGAACATACCAAAATAGGGTTGATGTCGCGTGTTCAGTTCCCCATACATGAGTTTTTAGTGCTCGAAAAGACACCAACCACGGAGAGGGCCTACTATTGATGGTGGCGTGGTTGAGCACAAGTCGCGGCGAATCGACGAGGGAAGAAAGTGAACAAACCTTCAAGGGGATAAAATGGAAGGCACGTCCTGGGGGGGGGGGGGGGGGTACTCGATAGGAGAGATGTACTCAATCTCATGCATGGCATTATCGTATGACCATAGACCCTCGCAGGGGTCAAAGAGCCTGCGATGTGCCCCCGGACCATCTATGACTCGGGAGGGAGCACAACAAGAAACGGCCAAAACAATGGATTGAATGCGAAAAAGGGGGAAAAAAAAAAAAGAAAAAAAAGAAAAAAAAAAAAAATTAAAAGAGAGAAAGTAGTCTACGCGATTTAACGAAGTTTAAAAATCACCAAGTAGAGTATACTCCCATGAATTCAAAATGGTCATATTACGGGGGGCCATAGTAAATAGGGCCTACGTTACACACAAAAACCTATGTATTTACCTATTTTTACTCAGCAAAATATTTGGTCCTATTTACTATGGTCCCCCGTAATAGCATTCTACTGCTGTATACATCAATCTGGTATATACCTGAAGGGGTATGTGCGAAATACATGTTGTCTTGTCTCGAGGCGGCAGTGCGTGACTGCCACATAAATTGCATCCTTCCCAATACGATATATCTATTATACCACTCGCGGGTATATGTACATACGTCATTACGTAAGCACGTCAGCGCGGACACTGGGCGTGGGCGTTCTTTGTGGACGCTGGATGTCGTTGAGCAACTCCATTCACTGTTCATGTGCACAGCAACAAATATCACAGCATGTACTCTCTCTGGGTCTCTTGGACGGAAATGTAACGGACGTTCAGTCTTGAAAAAATAATGTTGGTACGAAATAAGCGCTCATAATATTTGCGCGCAGAAGAGTGGTACGCAAATACCGTATCACACGGGGTGATGGGATAACACATCTATCTCCTGTGGGACAAATTTTCGACCCAAGTTTCTCGAACAAAAAAAACAGGGAAAAGGCGCACGCACCCTTCGAAAATGGCGGTTTTCGGAAAAAAGCTCGTCGAAAAGTTTCCGCAAACAAACGCGTCTAAAAAAAGCGTTTTGCACTCTCTCCTTTGTCGAGGAAATCGGCTTTGAAATTTCTGCCATCTCAGCAACCGTGTGATTCCCATTTTTATGCGGAACCACAGTAAATAGGACCAAATGTTGTTGGTAAAATAGGGAAATATGTAGGTTTTTGTGTGTACCGTAGGTCCCATTTACTATGGCCCTCCGTGAAGAGTCTTAATACGATATACGCGTACGATATATAAGCTCTACTCCTGTCTGTACTGGTAACTGGGTAAACGGGGTGCATGGTGTCTACCTCAAAACGACGGTAAAAGAAGAAGAAAAAAACAGGGAGAACGCCTACATATACGGGAGAAGGAACACGTGACGCGTCCGGTACGAAATGTATGTACGTCAGTGAGTACCCGGACTTGCAGCAGTAGCAAGAGAGGTGTGTCACATACAGGCCAGGCCGGAAGCACCTCTCTTTACCCTTTTAGAACCGCAGTCCCAAATTGGGGACAAACTACTCTGAATTTATGTAGTCTGTCCAAAAAACGGGACTGCAGTGCTAAACGGGTCGAGTAGCCTTCTCTTATCCTCAACAGCAGTAGAGCAGTGGGAAAGCCATATGATACAGCACTACGGGCGTAAATAGAACCACCGCTTGATCTTCATATTAATTTATTAATAGAATCGATTCTTATATCTCCGTCCAGAAAGGGATCGCTTTTTTTAGTGTATGATAGGCGGGTCCAGCCGATTACGCCTTTCTTAACTCGCAGTATTAATTTTAGCTTGCCGTCTCTCGACGCTTTTGGGGCTGCAGTCCTGTTCTGGGGACGAACTACTTCGAATCTGAGGGGTTTGTCCCCAAAAAACGGGATTGCAGTTGTAAAAAGGATTTTTAATGTCGGGTTACACCCACTGCAATCGAAACTCTAGAACAAACAGCGGTTCCAACTCCCGAACGAAGTCAAAGCGGGAGGAGAAAGCAACACACGAAAAAGTGGCAAAGCAAAAACAAAACACTAAAAAAAAAACTCCGTCAGCCGGGGTGGCGAAAGAACTATCGAAATTCCCAAGTTCGTACGTATACATCAAACATGCGCATAAATCTGACAGCAAGCAAGAGAGAGCAAGAGAGGGGGGGGGGGGGGGGGGGGGGGGGGGGGGGGGGGTCACCGTGCTCGCGGACACTGATGTCACAACTACGGCGCAGCTGGAGTCAATACGGAAGCTTTTACTCCATGCGACGTGCGGGATGCCCCTCTCCTCACACTGTACATCAGGCAACGCACGGATGGGGATGCCTCTTCCCTGCTGCTAGCAGTCTGTGGCGGCTCGAGGTCGGTGCTTAAACGAAAACTAATAAATAAATCGGTGACACAAAGACACGAGGCCCCAGGTGGATCAAAACCACCCGAGGCCACGCGCGGTTGGCTTGCCCACGAGCCACAACAGCGACCAAACACCGCGGAACCGAGCGCCGGCCTCTCTAGGTGGTGTGTGAGAGGAGAGCTATCTACCTGGTATGCTGAAAGCGTCCGACATCTGAGCGCGGAATTGATCGCTGTACAGAGCAGTTGGTTCCTCCATAGTGCCTGCCGGTATATATGGGCCAACCAGCAATCCCGGCACTATATATAGCGGCAACCAACCGGCACTAAGTGCTCCGCACACCACCACACTGGTTAATCCCATCCGTGCCAAACGATTTTATCGGCACTACATAGGTCACCCGGCACTACTCAGACAGGCAATTGTAGAGGGGACGTGATGCGGAGTGGTCGTCATTTTTATCCTGCCAGGAAGCACCAAACAGCACCTAAAAAACTATTTGAAACATCATACCCAACGCATTCTTCGAGAGACCCGCAGACAAGCAGGTATATACTCGTGTACGGGAAAAACGTCCGCCGTTGTCACGATTTAGTGTTGGATATCGCATTTACAGTGTCGAAATACCGAAATATCGGAAATATCGAACTTTCGAATATATCGAGTATATCGGACGTGTATCGCCCTCGATCCATCCCCTGCGTACGTAGCATCCGCTTTTTACGAGTACGAAAGCAGACACTGAACGAAACCTCAAACCCTCCATGTTTGACACCAGGTGTGATCCTGTTTTGTTGTTTGTTTTGTTTCCATCCCATTTATTATTCTCACCCTTCTTCTATCCCTCCTATTTACGGGGGGACCATAGTAAATAGGACCTGCGGTTTACACAACAACCAATATATATTTCCTATTTTTATCAACAGTATTTGGTCCTATTCACTATGGTCTCCCGCAATAGTCGTAACCCAGGTCCGAGATCAACACACTTCGGGGGACCATAGTAAATAGGACGTACGGTACACACAAAAAGCTATATATTTGCCTATTTTTACCAACAATATTTGGTCCCATTTACTATTGCCTCCCGTAATAGCAGGGCCTCCTCCCCCCCCTCCCCCTCCCCGCCAAGGTTCGTGCCTGAATCTTTGTCGCCAGAATAATACTTCAGCCACTTTTTTCCATCGTCAACTCGCTACCCAAGCTGCAAGCTCTCAGCAGTTTGATTCCTTCTCAAGAATTTCTCACCAAGGTGGGACTTCAACTCACCGAATCAACTCTTAAGCAGCATGGCAGTCGAGGGTGTACCACGCCACCGGGGCGACAGGCTGTATCACCTGCGATATACCTGGCATCTAAATATCGAAATCGTATCGAGTACGTTTTTTTTTTAGTTTTTATCGGTATCGTATCCGTATCGTATCGAACTCGATTCTCGTTCCATGTCTTAAGACTATTTGTAGTTTTGTATTACGCCATTTGATTTGGCTACGTACTTTTCCCTGAGGTATTCTTCCGCTCCCATTTTTTGAAGCCTGTGCGGTGACCACCGAGTCAATATTTTGGACATGGTTTTAATATGAAGACAACAACTAGTCATGATGCAACATATTACAGCAGTAGAGTCACATCTTGCACAAAGCAGTAATCACATCGGGAGCATGTAGCTAGAGTTCACTTCGATGCCACGTGATCCCGCTCATGATATCGCCTATACATACCTACAATATCTGATACACAAGCAACATGTGCACAAAACTCTGCTACAATATCTGATACACAAGCAACATGTGCACAAAACTCTGCTGTGCTTTCCTGTTGCACCGCATCGTGCGTGGGACTGTCACCAAAAAACAACTCTAGGGAAACCCCGTGACTCGATCATTCCCTCGATATCGAAGGAATCTCTCAAAAATGACTCACGCCTCGGCAGCAACAGAACACTCTACGGAACTTCCTGCTCCGAAATCGGAGAGCAGATCGGAGCAGAAGGAGCAGAAACGCCATAGTAGTAGGAAAGCTTTATTTTGTTGCAGATATTTTGTCGCAGAGGCGCGTTTTATTACCGAGAAGTTCCTCAACTTTCAAGTCGGACTCGCAGGGTTGACGTAATGCTAGTAAACGGGTGACGTATTACTATTACGGGGTCCATGGTTAACAGGATCTATGGTATATATAAAAACCTATATATTTACCTATTTTTAGTAACAGTATTTGGTCCTATATACTATGGTCCCCCGCAATATGTACTGCCGCTATGATGACGTAGCCACGTGCGAAAAAAAATGGATAACCAGCCATGCATCATACCTCTGATAATATATATTACCATACGAACCTCATCGTGCGTAGTTTGCGACTGATAATTGAGACCTACTGCAGTATTGATACCGCAAAGAAGAAAAACAAGTGACACGTGTCCCGCCGGAAACTCCGTGACGCGTGACCAGCTACACGGCCAACCTAGCCTAGGTTGGGCTAGACCAGGCTGGGCTGGGCTGGGCTAGGCTAGGCTAGGCTAGGCTGGGCGACGTGGCTGGCTGCAGATCGATCGCACCGGTCGCAGCTCGATCACTGGACTGTGGATGCCAGCCGCGGCGATGGGAGGAGGAAAATAAACAAAAACAGTTGTGAACACAAACATCCATCCATCCATTCGCACCCCGCGCCAGGTTTCTTTTTTTTGCCCAACTTTGTAAGCAGATCGGAAGGACACCATTAATATGAACAATCGGTGCTGCTGCTGCTGCTACTACGATACGCGTACGTATTTCACTGCGGTTTTCCTCTACACGGTGCCAAAAAATAGGATCCTTAGGACCCCTTTCCAGCTCGCTGAAGCCAGACGTTGCTTGATTTTCAAAGGGACGATACGACCGCCGAGCTCTATTATCAAATCGCGATATTTTCTTGGAGCTTTCTACCACCACAAAGACAAACAAATTGGCGACAGCTAGAAATTTAGCTGGCTGAAGCCGAATGTTGCTTTGATTTCAAGCGGACGATACGACCGCCAAACTTTTGAGATCAAATCGCGGTGCGTTCTTGGAATTTTCAACCACGCACACAGGTCGGCGATAGCTAGAACTTTATAGCGGCGCTGGGCGAGTTCCTGGCAACAGCCACACCATCGAACTATTAATACACGCGGCATATTTATGTACGATACCATGTGGCCGATCCCACATTAATACTTCAGTAAACGCGCGGAATTTAAGACTAATATAAATGCCGACCAAGCTGACATCGCCATAACTAAAAAAACAAAACACGACAGAGAATATTATCTAACATTATCTGACATTAATATTATACAGCAGTACGTACTCCTACACATTAAAAAAAAAAAATGAGAATATGGACCCTCCGTACTCGCTTCCTGCACCATCCATCTGCGCGTTTGCCGTTACCAACGTCATCGTCATACAACACCACAACAGCAGCAGCCAGCAGCAGCACGGAACATCAATAACACTGGCTGATACTGCTCTGCATGTACGTACTCCGTGCTTGAGACAGATCGGGGCTGTACGTGTGTCTCCGTTCGGACTTCGGTACAGAATCTCTACTCCTGGTACATTCATACAACAAAAAACCAATAAATATCGTACATACATAGAACCCCGACCTGCGTTCTTGGTTCTGCTCTGCTGTGTACATGATTCGGTAATATCTTCATTACCTTGGGGACTAATGTTACATATAGTGTTATAGAGAGGGAATAGGTGTCGATGCTCGCAAAACTTGACGATAGCTCAAGCCACCGGCCACGTGAGGAAGCCCGGGCTGCTGCTCGGGTAGAGAGGAGGGTTCGAGCGGGGTCCGAAGTCCGAACTAAACCTTTTTCCTCCCTGTTTTATTTCCATCCCCATACCTACTGGTGCTGCTTGCTGTACCTGTTGTTTCTCTGTTGCCTACTTTATTCCAATTCCGTCCCTTTCGTGAGTCAGACCCGGGGTCACATGCACGGTCACAACGAACGAAGATGGACGATATTCGCAAATCATGATGCCACTCGCACGGCTGCACGCTCGCACCACCACTCATAGAAATAGCGTGTTTCATCGCTATTGCTGCAGCGGTAGTATTAATAGTATCAATAGTAATAATGCACGTTGCGTCGAAACTAAAAAATCAAAATCAATTGCTCGTTGCTTTAAATCAATCCATGTGTAACCCTTTTAGTACTGCAGTCCCGTTTTGGGGACAAATCACTTGGAACTAGACTGGTTTGTCCCCAAGTCGGGACTGCGGTACTAAAGAGTCTTTGCTCATGCTTTAGTTGGTTCGTTGATTTAGATCATTCTCGGTCGAGATCTCGATCGCTGTTATTTCTTTGATTTCTCTTGTATTATATTTTTTTTTCATTTTTTTTCCTGCAATGTATTACCCTCTGAGCCGTCCGTCCGCATGGCCTCTCCCCGCCGTGCCGTGCCCGCACGAAACCATACCTGGTACAAATTATCTGGCCCGTCTTTCGACGTCTCCTGCGACTGCAACGTCTGGCACATGGATGGTTGCTGCTAAACTGCTTAAAACTGTACCAGGTATACCATAACACAGCCTACCATCCGTCTTCTCGTGTTCGCCCCTCCCGAAGAACCGTGTACATGCCACTAAACAGCAACATTACAATGATTGCTGTTATTAACAATAGAATTCAGTGGTGCTCGTTGAAGTATGCCAATCCACGGGAGTACCAGCTACCACGCTACTGCGGGGGACCATAGTAAATAGGACCAAACTTTGTTAGTAAAAATAGCAAAAATTATAAATTTTTGTGTAATAAAAATTATAAATTTTTGTGTATACCATAGGTCCTACTTACTATGGTCCCCCGAAACACCACAGACTCCGACCACCAGCCTACCACGTGGTAACACAGCTTGCTCTTCAGCAGTCTCGAGCAGACAAAAAAATATTTAGCCTGTCACCTCTCTAGTACATACTCAAGCGACCGCGCTTCTTCGTGATCGTGTTTCCTTCCTCCAATTGACTGGCTCGTTCTTATCGGAGAGGTTTTTTTTTTCCAGAAATTCCAAAATTTTGAAAATAATTGCAGATATGTATCAGGAAACGGAGGCGTTCTGTCACTGTTCGTGAAATATCCCGAAGAAGCAACCAGGTTTGTTAAATTTCACATATTTGGGAAAAAAAATCAGGATTATCCCGAAGAAGCAAAACCAGGTTTGTTAAATTTCACATGTTTGGAAAAAAAAAAAATTAGGAAAATCTGGAAGATTAAAAAATTGCGTGAAAAAAACATGGAAAGTATGGAAAAAAAAGCCTCAGATGAGAATGACCCTGAGAACACGTGTTCCGACGCGGCGGTCGATGCCTGTTATTGCAGTCCGAGATATTTGCGGGCCAACTTGACGGCCGTCGGAAACGTGCTTGGCTTTCCTGCCCGACCCGCCCATGATTTTCATACGGTTGAAACCGACTTGCTTCTGATTCCGGCGAAGGAACCATTCGTTCATGCATGATGGTGTCCTTCACCGAAGAGCGGCCATAGGCTTACGTGCGGGGGGGGGGGGGCGTCTGCGCCTACACCTACTTGTGCATCAAGTTGTCTCGCTTGTTTCCCTTTCTTCTCCAACAGATGCATGAGGGAAATTTTCATCTGCCCCCCCCCCTTCTTCTCATACCAGATCATACAAATGTGGGGATCCTCTTGTCCCTCTTCCGTTAGGTTGATCGGGTTACTCATTCGCAGCGTTGTTGGTTCCGCGTAGGGGCAAACGTGTATGGTATGTAGCCGGCCCTGCAGCTATTGATGACTCGTCTGTGACTGTACACCGCTAGATACTACAGCAGTAGATTAGATGCCCTCCTCTGCCCTCTGCACGTTCCGTCAAGAAAAGGCCTCCAAACGCTCATTAAACTCCGCAAAAAAAAAAAGACACCCTGATTTGAAATCAACTCAACCGAGAAGATCATCTCTTACACCAGGAAATACAGAGAGCAATCTCGATCGAGATCTCGACCAGCTTTTGACCCGAAAAACAACAACTCTCGGAGCAACTTCCTATTTCGCGACACTACAGAGGCGTCGTATAGATAGATGTGCACAATATCCATAAGTGTTCTTCACATTAAACCTCTCCTTCTACCCGTCGACATCCAGCACACCCAGTGTCGTGTTGATTCTTCAATCCTATATAGAGAAGACACAAGATATGTGGTCGCAAAGCTACGACACAGAAATAAGTAAGACCGCACGTTATCGTACCACTTTGTGGCTCTCTCATCTTGATATCACTTCGTGGCTCTCTCATCCTGATATCAAGAAACAGGTTGCCTAAAGAAAGTGCACACCTGGTATGGACACCATGCCTCTTGCCACTACTATCTAACCCTTCAGATAGTGTGGCGAGTACATTACGTGCGTGTATATACCAGGTACACATCTTTTTGCCGCGTTTTTTCGTTCCGCAAATATAGACACCAGTGTTGGTCCATTAGGTTCCCAAGATGTGAAAAGAAAACAAAAAAAGGGCTTCTTGCCGCTACTATCTATATCTAACCCTTGTTTGAGATCGAGGCGAGTACAATACGTCACTATCTTTCCGCCGCGTTTTTTTGTTCCGCAAATATCTCCGATAGTACACGCTGTATGGTATAGGAGAACGATACGGAAAATTTGTACGTATGACGCTTACCTGGTTCCTGCATACGAGAGCGATACGAATGATATTCGAAGTATGTACGGGTACTACTGCCGATTTTGACCATACGCACGCACTGCCTGCTGCTGTCTGCTGTTGCACACCAGTCTATCGTATACACTTTCGTTGGCATCAGGAAGGCGATAACCTGTACAGCCACAAAAAGCGATACGATAACGTGCGGTCCAAACATTGTTTATTATGCCGTACATACGCGTAGGCAAGAGCACGCAATGCCATGCCATGGTCGTACTGGGTACGACAGGCAGGCCACACACTTTCCAGCATGCGTCGAAAAACAAAGAAAATGCAAGAGGGCATGCACGACATTCGCAAAGCCTTTGGCCACTTACTCGTATGCTTGCGCGCTCGCAGGACTATTAATACAGCGTATTTCGTCGCTACGTATGTCAATGCGAGTCAACGCAGAACGAGGGAAGAAAGGGCCCACGTATTCTCGCGATAAAAATGCAACGCAAGAACCGTACGTACGTCGTTGGGGAGAAGGGAGAGGAGCTTGCGCTGTGACCCCCGATCTGAGCTACGACTGAGAAGAGAGAAAACAAGGGCGAAGCCAAAAAAAAAGGGGACTTCAGGGGAAAAAAAAATGAACAAACCGAAAAAAAGCTGGTACAAACCGTATGCAGATCGTTTGTACGTATGTACCTACCTGGTACACACAGCTGTTTTGTATCTCGAATGCTTCGTAACGTCGCATAAATATATATGTCTTGTATGCTCCGAGTGACAAAAAAAGGGTCCATCATGCAATCAGCGATAAAGCACCTACTATTACAGGGGGCCATAGTAAATAGGACCAAATACTACAGTTGTTGGTGAAAATACGGAAATATATGGGTGTTTGTATGTACCGTAGGTCCTATTAACTATGGTCCCCGTAATAATTATTGCAGTAATCCGTACCAGTGGACAATAGCGGGGGGCTCTTCTCTACTGCTGTAGTAGTTGCAATATGTAGGGCTACTGGCTCGTATGGTCGCGGGCGTGAAACTCTGAACTACTGCTGTCTGTACGCACGCATGTTTTGCGGGGGGGGGGGGGACGGCTTGGAATCAGCGTGCGATACTTTTCGCAAACTGCTCACAGATACTCCCAGCATCTGGGAGTGAGCTGGGAGTGAAGCGCAGGGTTGCCGAGAAAAAATACTCCAGATATTTCGTGTACTCGTATTATTACGGGGGGTCATAGTTAATAGGACCTATGGTATACACAAAAATCCATGTATTTCAATATTATTACCAACAATATATGGTCCTATTTACTATAGTCCCCCGTAATAATGGTAATTTGGGCTCTTCATGTCCTGCGGGATACTGCGAGTACTCGCAGTATTTCGATATTTTGTACTGCGGATACCGCCATACTCGGGAGTATTATTTGATTCAATACTACTGCTGTGGAATACTGCTGTAATTCAGTTCAACCCAAGTATTATAGGGTTCTGCACTGCGGGTACTGCCAAGTGCTGGCGGTATTTCGTTCGTTGGCACTGTGAGTACTGCGAGCACTCGAGTACCAAAAAACTCTCAATATGAGCAGTGCACTCGAGTATGTAGTACACTCCGACAATCTGCGCACCGTTTCGGTGAGTTCATCTTCGTTTCATTGCAGAAGACATTTACGGATGGTCCCACGAGTGGGAGTTGGAGAAAATTACTTTCGGGGGGGGGGGGGGGGGGGGGGCAACTCGAGTATTTACAGACAGTACTGGCAGAATTTTGGGAGTATACACTGCGAGAACTCGCAATATTAACGTACTCAATACTCCTGATACTCTGAGTACATCAAGTATTTCAAATGTTTGTACTGCTGGCACTGCTTGCTTGTACTCGGATTTCTGTACTGTTCATACTCCCAGTACTACTATAGCAGTATTTGGGCCTTCAGTACCGCTCATACTCCCAGCACTCGCAGTCTTTAGGCCGCCAGTATTGCAATACTCTCAGTACTCGGAGTACGATAAGTACCCGATACTCCGAGTATATACTCGGAGTAAGCAGTATGATGGGAGCATCTCCGAAAATGTTTCATGTGCGAGTACTGGTGCGGCCTGCCACGTGTGTATTCTTCCTAGGTACATCCTCGATCCCACGGGCGTCGCAACAGCAGTAAAATTGGGCGCAGTGTTTCGCGCAGTACGTTCAGAAATATTGAGAGTTTGGAGTTCAGAGCAGTGCCTTTGTATACAATTAGCGACAACATTACTCCCGCTGAGGTAACTGGACTACATGCGAAGCGTCGCTGTCGAAAGTGTTCGGCTCGCCACCCCGATAGTGCCGGGGCCCGACTCCACCCGGACCTGAGCCCTCCAAACTGACCCCGGGTGCATAACGCCACCGGCAGAGCTGAGAGTGAAGCGACGGATCGTAGTGTCGGCCACCAAAACTACCAAATGCAAAACCATTAATACAAAAAAAAATGCTGGTACGATCCGATACGTACAACATTATCTTCATACGTAGGCCCTTCGTTTACATTGCAATATATCACAACTCTTCATGTACTGATGTCTCGTGCGTTTAGCGCACCGCATTGATTACCAGCAGGTATCATATCCGTATTCAGTAACCAGCAAAGTCCATGATCCTTGTCTTAGAGCTTGTAACGCATGACCTTCGCTACTACCGTACAAACTAACACGCGGAAAGAGAGGGGAAGCGGGAAACACCATCACCGCTCCGCTCGATAAATAACATCATCAATTAACCCCATTGTGCTTACTGCACAACAATGATGTACGAGTATCTCTACCGCTGTGCAAGTCTTGTGACCACAGAAACTTGTATTTCTATTTATTAATATTAATAATAGGCTTGTAGAATCGGCACGGACACTGGTTGTGCTGGATGTCCATGGGTAAAAAAGAATGGTCCATTACGTGAAGAACACGCACACTTACATGTGATCATACAGTAGTAGTGCCCTGCTCTCGCTCCTGGGTGGTGGACGGACACGTGCGCACTCGACACTAAAAAATCGATGCCATGTGTGTTCTATGTTGTGGCGTCTGTCCTGCGCCCTGCGCCCTGCGTTCTCCCTGTGTTTATTCTTGCCGTGTTATCTGAGGCCTGCGTTATTTGTGCTTTCCTTGATGTATGTATATCCTGTCTCCTCCCTCCCCCCCAAACCTGATGGCCGGCCTGGCCTGTTGGCCAGCCTGTATTTTTCGTTTCGTTGACGTTGCCGTGTTCCGACGTGCTTTTGTTTTGCTCTTTAGTTTATATTTTTAGTTTCGATTCTGCTGCCGCCAGTGCGGGACCTGGCTACGACTCGTCTATGTGTATTTCCGTAGTCATACACCAGGTATCTATTTTCTGCCCGTGCCTTGTCCCGTTGAACAAGCAACCAAGCTTTAGCGAGCACAGCCTCAAGGGCCGGGAGGGGGGCGGGGGGGCATACGCGCGATTGCGGCGTCTAATTTCCAGCAGACTACGGAGTTTGTTTGATCAGAAATTATTTTGGTGGTACTGCCAGGTGCGTGATATTGATACGAGTTGTTCGTGGCGTTTGTTTTAAGAAAAGGCAACAGCAGAAAGCAACCGCAGACAGCAGCCCCGCGCGCGGCCCCTCAAATAGGAAAGTTGTAGAACATCGCGCTGGGACTACAGTACTACGCATCAGCAGGTACATGGTATTGCAATGTTGCAATGTAACAGCAGCACTATATGTATACCCAATATCCAACACCGCTCCTAAACCACCCGGTATTGATTGCGTATTGACTGATACACGGACGTCTGCTTGTCTGTATGTTAACGCTCAAGACGTAAAACTCAAACTACGATTCGTCAATATCGATTATTTCATCGTTTGATTTGATGAATTTGATTTAACAGAGCACCTATAATACGTACCCGCGGGTACGGTACGTATTATATTAATAGTACCCGCCAAATGGACGGTGGTAAGGGACGGGGTCTTCTGAAAAAACATGATAAGAGTAGTATAGTAGTCAGTCAGCAGTACGAAGTACGATTAGAACACGGTGAAATTCTCACCCTTTCAGGACTGCAGTCCCGTTTGGGGGGGAACGCAGTCTAATTCCAAGTAATTGGTCCCCAAAACGGGACTACAGACAGTTCTAAAAGAGTCAATGCCAGGAGTACCACCGCTCTTGATGCTGATGCTGATCGATGGTACTGCTTGCTGCAGAGTAATCTGAAGGAACAAGGGCGCGGTGCGACTATTATATGCATGATGATGAGAAGCATGACTGGCTGGGTGTTGTTGTGGTACCTGGTGCTAGAGACAAGAAAGTTACTTCTGATTGAGATGAAACAGGCCCCAAGCACACACGACAGAAAAACAGACACCACGAGTCAGCTTGACGAGTCAGCTCCATTAATAGGAGTACTACTGCTGTACTATTAATATGTACAGTACAGTAGTACATAGCTACTGCTGTAGTGCTGCTGTATGTACGAGATATATGTTACACGAGTATGTATACATTTCTATTAGCGTTCCAGCAGTATCGTAAATACCGGTACGATTTATACGATGCCATAGTGTGTATACCCTTTCACATGCACTAGTAAGGGAGCAAAAGGGAGTAAAATAAAAGTAAGTGGCAAGTCCAGATATTAATATTAATAGTACATGTACAAGGACATTGGAGAGTAAGAAAGACGGTCCCCCGAGGCAAGACAAGGAAATGGACAACATGAAAGACAAAAGATCACTCACATCTCCAGCGGCTCTTCTTGCTGCCGCCGCGTCCATTGTTGGCGTCGCCCGACACAGCACTCCCTCCGTCGCTGACGCCATCGTAGCCCCCCTGCCCCCCCCCCCCCGTTGACGCCTCTACCCGCTCCACGCCCCCGCTCCTGGACGCGTGGCCTACCTCCACCCCCACCGCCTCCGTTGGCGCTTTCCGCTAACCCAGCAACGTGCAAAGGTTGCCAGTCTGTTGACGAAGTGGAGGCGGAAGAGGGTGCTTTGCCTCTCCCCCGCCGCATTGACATCAACGACCCAGGCAGGGAAGACTTCGACGACGACTGCTGCAGCTGCTGCTGCTGGCCACTATCGCTACCGCCAACACCGCCGCTACTGCGCCCTCCGTCATCATCGGAGCCCGACCCCTCCCCTGCCGCCGCAGCCGCCGCAGCATCACTCCCGGGCGGGCCACCGGTGCTGTAGTAGTACCCGCCGCTGGTGTTGAGACTCTTCCTGTAACCGTTATTGTCATGTGAGTAATAGAACCCGCCCTCCTTGCTAGACTTCTTCTTAGCCTTGCTGCTTTTTCCGCTGCTGCTGTTGTTGTTGCTGCTGCTGTAGTAGTAGCCACCCTCAGAGCCACTGTCGGCGGGGTCCCCAGGCCTGCTAATAACAGAATCGTCCTCGCTAAACCTGACCCCTCTAGGGGCACCGCCGCTTTCACCCGTCTGGTACCCATTGTGGCTTCCCCCTCGGGCGGAGTGGGTGCTCTCCCCGCGGGCGGAGACAGCTTCGGCTACGGTCGTCCTGGGGCGCGACAGGCTCCGGCTACCCCGGGCGTTACTGCTGCCGATGTCATCGTCGTCTTGGTCGTTGTTGATGTCCTCAGAAGAGAGACGTCGGGTGATTGTGGCGGTCCTGCCCCTGCCGACCGGTTGGGAGGACTGCTGTCCGTTCCGGGGGGGAAGTCGGTCGCCGTCGCCCACGATGACGGCATTTTGCTTTATGCTCGATCGATCTCCTTCCTTATGCTCAGCTTTGCTTAGCTTGAGGTTAGCTCAGCCTAGCTTTGCTTTGCCTGTTCGGTTTTGCTTGCCGTACCCGCTGCAGCTGGGAGGGGGATATGCCTGTGCGGGGGCGGAGGGGCGTGGAGGGCGGGGGCGGTTCGTTACCGGTATGCTGTGCTCTGATAGGCACTTAGCTTGCGGACAACTTCCAACGAATCGTATTTACAGCAGTAGTATGAGGTGTATCCTACCTCGTTATAAATGTATATACGCAGTATCACGACACTAATCTGTCTCATCATGTAAACCTGGCTGGAATCAAACAGACTATTAATGATAGCCTTGTTCTACGATACCCGCACTCATATTCATGTACCTGTTACCTGGTAAATCGGGAGGGAGGGGATTTCCTGGTGAGGCTCGTAGGATTCGCACCCAGCGGAAGAGTTGCTCGGAGCTGTGCCTGCAAAATACTTGTACCTCTGGTAAAATAGCGATTGATTTCTACTACTAAATAATAGACTAATGTAACAACTAAAGTTATTAATAATAACTATGATTCTGAATGCAATACTCAACTCTGATAAATACTGCCGGTGCAGGTGCTACATAGAACCCTACAATCAGATGAAAGAGTAAGCCGAGAGAGAAGGGGTGGCGGGGAACAGGGTGACCCGTTGATTCTGTTATTTCATGGTGCTGGGTGTTGCACGTTTAGTTTTGTTTCGTTTTTGCGTATTATATGCTCGAACGTGCAAAAAAAAAAAAAAAAACTAAGAAAATGCATCAATAATCATCAGTGCAATCGATTAATCGTTCGTTCCATCAATCAATCAAATTAATCAATCAAGAAGAATGATCGATCGGGTTTATCTCGATCGATTCTCGAATCGATTCGATATTCTCGAATCGATTCGATATTGATTGGGAGAGTCGATTGCTCCACCGTTTGCTCCATATCGGCGATCGATCGTGACCAAACAACAAATGAACACCACGTTTACCGCCTTCTCTCGATGACTCCTGATAGCCCAAGCTTTTGGCACGTGACAGGAAAGGAGAGAAGAGTAACATTTCAATAGAAACATTACATTTCGATTTGATCCAGAAAACTCCAGGCCCACAAACAGGAGGCCGACCCAGCCGTTGTTTCTTCCAACTCCACCTGCATGCGCAAGCAACACCGTCACCTTACAACAACACTCATCTATAGAGTCAAGGAGGCGGTGTGGGGGGCGGGTATGATGTACGACGCGAGTGGATGACGGAACCCGTGGAGCTTGTGCCTCTCAAACAGATTCGTTCCGTGTTTTGCTGGTGTTGCACACTACACATCGTACCTGTACTTACTTACACCTACTCTTTACCTTGCACTGGGAGGAGCGGCTCTCGGTATTCCAACTGCTGTATTATTAATATTAATACTGCAGAAGCAGTTGGATTGGAGACTACCTGCACGTACGTATTGTACAACAGCAGCAACAAATAGTACTGCGTCAAGAATGTAGCGGATGATATATCATTAGTGATTGTTGTTGGCGTACAAACAACCAGCAAGCAGCAGCGGCAGCAGCGGCAGCAGCGGCAGCAGCAGCCGCGCCGCCGCGGCGGCAACATGTTTTATTATGATACCCGCACCTAATAAGGACTGACTTTTTGGGGTGTCGTTGAGTGGGTGTCGGTGCTGCTTCTGTGCGTGCGTGCTGTGTTGTTTTTTCACATTTTTCCCTCTCTGACTTTTTTTTTCTGACAGAACATACGCAGCTGCTTTTGGCGAAGGGGCTCCATCAGCCCGAATCACGACATCTCAGGGCAAGTAGAAAGCCGCTCGTAGCCGCTGCTGCAACGCGGCCTTGAAAGGATTCTATGTAACGCTAACCCCCCTCGGCCGAACTGACGCCCTTCCATTATTCCAGCTGAGGGTCGAACGGATATCGGGGCGGGTGCTGTAGTAGAAGGTATAATTGATGTGCTTGCTGTCTCTATTTCACAATACTACTACCGCAAGCGATCGACGATCTCCGACTCGAAAGTCTGCAACAACACGACTACGAGTACCGCTGTGCAAAAAGTGTGTGTGTGTGTTGTTTGATTGTTGTGTTGTCGTTGCTGTATAACAGCATGAGCAGAGCCTTGATCATAAGAGTTGTTCAGAGACTCCAGCTGGCTGGCGCCGGGACCGGGCGTGTGGATGCGTGGCAAGAGCATGCAACAACTTCGCAAGCAGCGCTTTCTGTGTGCATGCATACACTCAACGAGAACGCAAGAAAAGGCAAGCCAGGCAAAGCAACGAACAGAGTAAAACAACGGGGCACAGAGACCTACAATTGTTCGGGAGGGCAGTCGTAGTGGTAGTTGCAACGAAAGCTAACACCTCCCTATGAACCCCCGGAGGCATCCAAACACACTCGCCTACAGTGAAGACCCCAGACTCCCTCCTTCCTTCTTTCCTTCCTTCCTTCCTTCTCACCAGCGGCTTCCTGCACGAGACCCGTGAAACAACTCCCGCAGTCGAATTTTGACGGCGGCGGTGTCTCCAACGTCCCGGTTGGACACTATCCAGAAACTCGCCGCCAACCAAAAGGAGCACGAAGACGAAATCCGACGGGAACAGCGTGCTGTCGCCCGCTGGGGTTTTTAGACGTGCGTGTGCGTTTGCCGGGATCAACACAGCTCTAACCCGCGCTTGGGCGCGGACCAGAGAGCTGAGAAGCTCACCGCCCTGCACTCGGCTTGGAAGAAGAAAGTTTAAAGTTGTTTCGTACCTGGTACCTGGTACTCGTATGTACTCACATCCCTCCGTTTCTGTAATTTTTTAGCAACCAAAATGATGATAGCATTAATTCTGATTGCCGATTCTGCCTCGTTCGTTTCACCTTTTCACACATACAACAAGTAAAATGTATAGTTTACTCACATCAACCGCTTATTTATATCTGCAGATTTACGATGCGTAATAATTGATATTTTCGTTTTTTATCACGTTTGTTACGTTTTTAAAATTCAACAGTCCCGAGGCGAGAGAAATTATTTGTAACCTCGAGCATTTAAAAAAAGTTTTCGCGCGGAATATAACATTTTGTGCCGAACATTCTCATTTTGGACCTTTTTTTTTTTTTTCCGCTTTTATCTCCGCTTTTGGTCTGTTTGTTACGCTTTGCTCTGATTTAAGAATCTTTAGCTTCCAGCGCATAGTTGTTGTTAACTTTCGTTGATTTCACCGCCAATTTCACGCTTTGGCTTGTTCCATGATGAGACCACAGCAGTTTCATGATGCGAGACCCTTGGGCAAGTCAGTGCAAGGCTGCTCGTGCTTCTGTAGCATATATACCCTCTGCTTGTACGAGCCCGTGGTACTTCGTACAGCTGTAGTAGGTGCCAGGGAGACGCAACACAAGAGGAGGAGGAGCACGGGAAGAAAGGAGAGAGACGCGCCACCTGTATAGTATGATATGATGATGGTACGCCGTATTTTACTGCTGCGCATAATAATAAAGAGAGACTTGTGTTGTTGCGCGGGCGCACGCCATTCCAAAGCAGACGGGGGAAAAATGTGCAACAAATAATCAAACATCATTTGAATGTAGCTCCGGATAATAATACCAGGTGCCTGGTAATAAGTAAACATGTTTTCCATCTACCGCATCTACAACTATACTGAGGCTCCTTATCAGTACCTCGTATCTTTCGTTATACAACAGCTGCGAGGTAACAAGGATTATTTCGTCGAAACTCATCTTCGCGAGCTGTGTGCGATACTTCGATCGCGCGTTAATCGATCGCGCGTACTACACGAGTACGGGTTTGGCTCATGCAGGAAATACAGTCCGTATACATACGAGGATACATGATAATACCTGGTAAGTACTCGTATCAAGGATTGACAAAATCTGAAGCTACACTATTCATACTACGTATTATATCCTGAGTCAGCTGCAAAACCTTTTGAGAGAGCAAAAGAAACGGCCACAGGGGCCACACGGCCAGGGGCGACGCCGCCTCTGCCGCCTTCTGTCGGGCGCTTTTAGTATATGCTATACGGCGTCCCCGTGGCTTGGTGGGTGGTCCGCGAGCCTATCAAGATCAATTTCGTGAGTTCGAGTCTCACCGAGTGCATGCTCATAGGGACTTTTTCTTGCATAAAATTGATTAGCGGAAAGCGCGAGAGCGTGAGTTAGCTGTACATTCGATGAAAATCGACGAGCAGTGGGAATGCTGAACCCTATGCGCGATAAAAAATAAAGGCACGTACCGGGGGGGAGAAGGGACGACACCTGTGACCACGGCTTGTCCAGAAGATCGTCGAGGGTAAAACCTCCTACGAGTGGGCTGGTAAGTAAAAGTGATGATGAAAAAAATATATATATATATATATATATATATACACACTACTTGCACACAATTAACAGCAGTCAGTGCAGCAGCAGTACATATTACTGAGTACCAGTACAGTAACATGATGACTATGCGATAGCAGTCGACCCTGCCGTACGTAAGAAACCGGGATGTATATATCGTCATTATTACCCTGGTATGTGGCCCACAGCGTAGATTTCTTGCTGAGAAAGGGTGTCACCCACACTAACATTACTTGATTATATTTAGCGCATACTCTAAGAAACTCGTGACCGCTCCCGATTTTCTTATTTTTCCGGGAATCTAGCGCTAGGCTTCTTCTGAGGCTCTTTCTCATGAGAGGGCTGCCCGGAATATTCTACTTGGTAAGTATGCGTATTCTCTGCGAGCCACAAGTAAAAGTAATAACGCGAGCCTGGTATTCAAGTAAGAAAAAGTGTGAACGAATATGCGTACGAGTATGTATGTGTGGGGGGTCCTATCCGTAGAAAAATAGAAGACGAGCAGCAAGCAGAAAATAAAAAATCACCACGGATGGATGTATATATATGTATGTGTGTGTCGACGCCAAACTTGCCCCCTATGGGCGATTGTGATGGTATCACGTACCGCTCTGTGCCATGATGTAAGATTATGTCCTAAAACTAACTGTTATATCAAAATGTGCCTATATTTCGGGACAGAGTGGTATTGAATACTCCTGGCTGTGAGGGGATCCAATCGTAGCGCGCTCGCCGTCGGCATGTCGTACTTATTTATTCTCGTGTTGCACGTTTGTCTCACGCATTTGAGGTGTCGAGCCTTATTATGAGGTGTGGGGTATATTTATAGCCTCAAATACTTTTGTTTCGAATAGCCGCCATTTCCTGGGATGGTATGGTCATCATCATTTTTTCTTTGGTCATCGTGTGATTTGTATCTACAACTATTATTAATGCGATGGTATCATGAAGCTATGAGGGGATGCAAAAAGTACCAGTATGATAAGGTAGGCAAATACGTACTACACCTAAGAGATCATGTGACGTGCTAGCAGCGGAAACGCCTCAGCATATGGTACATATACGAAGATACATGGTTTTGGGGATAGTCTGGTACTTAAAATAAATGTCCCCTCCCGATCCCACTCTGTTCTTGTACCCTAATTGAGCTCTCCATGAGACAAGCAATAAGATTAATTTTACCCAGAAGAAACGTACTCTGACCAGCATCGACATCCCTGTGTCCTCCCCTCTATGAAGTTCTATGACACAATTTAGCAATGAAGCTGTGTGGTGGTGTATGCTGCCGGCCAGGCACTCGCCGGGCGGCCGTATCAAGAGGCCACGATAGAGGTTCGCGTTGTTTTAGTCGAGAGCGGCGGCGACATAGTTCCCGTTCTCCCATGGCTAGGGGGGTGCAAAGCCGAGAGGAAAAACGCCGTCCAACATGCTTCCGAGGAGGCTACCAGGTATAATGTAATACGAATGCTCGCGTTGTCGGTGTGTCGCTGTGCGGGTGGGGGTAAAGTCGCTGCACATGCCTTCCTGTAGCGGAGTCGCTCTCGGCTGGCAGCAAGGAGACGTGGGGCATACCCTCCTGTCGGGCAAATTCCGCAAAAAGACGGCGGCGGCGGCGGCGGCGGTGCTGGAAAGTGCCACACAGAGGGAGCATAAAGCAGTCCCTGGTACTACGGGGGAACATAGTAATCAGGACCTAATATGCTTACTAAAAATACTTGAATACATATATTTTTTGTGTATGTAATGGGTCCTGATTACTATACTCCCCCGTAATAGTTGCTCCTCCATGGCGCCCGGAAGACGAGTACGCCTCCCAAGGTGCTCTTCGATCATATCGGCTGCCGCAGAGTTCTGTTGAGTCCCGAAAATGGTGGCCGACGCTTCGCGCGCCTGAATTCCACCTACACACCAACATCGGGCAAGAGGAGCTTCGCAGGGGCATGCTGTTTAGTCTTCTGGCCGGGGTTCGTCGACAATCAATCCTGAATCTTTCCATACCTGAATTCTGGAAATTCTTTTCTTGCAGATCAGCGGAACCACGCTGGGGGATAAGCGCCAACGAGGTGTGCGTCGGCAGGCAAAGAGGCAGCTCAATACTGCCCGGGGAGATGCAGCGGTAGTGACCGCAGCTGGACGACGTCAACCGGGAGGTGAGGCAGTGTTTTCGTGGTCGCTATGCCCGAGGGGTGTCGACCACGTTACGCGAGGCTAAGGGCACGCCGCCCTAAACGAGACGGGCAACAGCAGGCTGATTATCACAGACTGCTCCGACGCGTTCGACACCATCAACAGGACGGCTGACTATGCTTGCGGGTAGGCGGCAACCTGCGTGCCCGCGCTCACGCCGTTGTGGCCAAGTGCTATATACGGCGAGGGACTTGCTGATCTAATACATCGGATGGACTCGGAGGGGCACCGGACGGAGTAGTATTTCGTGCTCCAGAGAGGTACATAGAGCAAGGAGACCCTGTGGCATGGGATCGGCGATGTTCTTGCGTCTTGCTGCGTGCCCGGGGCTGAAGCGTTTCCTTGCAGAGTTCGAGGTGGAAGGAAGGATGCTCAAAACCTTCGCCTGCCATACTACATGGACGACATTTCCGTCGACCGCGTGGAGGTTACGGCAAGCACGGTCAGGGCCGCCACACCCTTCCTTCGGCGCGAGCTCGGCAGGATCGGTGTCGTTGTCAACCCCGCTGACGCGTGGCTTGCGACCTCCGAAAGGGCGCACGTTCCGACGTCGAAAGAGTTATCTTTCTCCTGGGAAGTGTTGAGGCTCGGATCGCGGAAAAACAGGGTAAGGTGACGGTGTCGGCGTTCCGACGGCGGAAGAGATATCTCTTTTTCTCTCTCTTTCCTGGCAAGTGTTAAGGTCCGGATCGAAGAAAAAAAAAAGAGTAGGGTGACGGTATCGGGACAGTCGTCCCCATCGGCACCGAAGAGTATACATCGTAGAACGCTTGCGCGCACGGGGGGGGGGGGGTTGTATACTCATTATCCTGCATGGCCGTAGTCATATGACCATTAACCCTCGCATCCCTACAATGCCGGGACGGAACACGTCGGGTTTTCACCGACCAGGCAGACTTTTTTTGCACCAAGCGCGAAGCGCCGTGAGGTGCTGGGCGAGTCGCACGAAGGGTGAGCTGCATCCTACTAAGAACCGCTTCAGAGGCGGATTTTCTTGCTCATGGATGACAGCATCAAATAATCGATTTCATTTCTGGTGTGGCCACTTCCACGGGGGAGGGGGGGGGGGGGGGGGGGTTCTTTGCGCGTTGCCTAGCGGGCATGTTATGTCACCAATTGGCCGCTTTCAAGATATACTGGAGCCTGTCCTGTGACCGCGGAGGAGTTGATTTTGATGGTTAGTGAATGCGAGAACAACAATAACAACAACAACAACAACAACGCAACGACAATTTCTACCGAACACATCGGACAGAGAACCAGCTACTCTACCTCAAGCGCGTCGTGGGCACCCACCCGTACGTCCCTCGAAGCACGCTCTAGGGGGCTGACAACAACAACGGGTTGCACGACGCAAGGGCCAAAACCTCCCGCAAGGCCCAACAACCACAAGGAATTGTAGTGTCCGTGTCATCCGTGTCACGACCGTGTCTGCCACGCAAAGCACGCCGCTGCCCTGGATCAGCTGCCGGACACCAACACACCTATCAAAAGTGGACAAGCCGCTAGAGATACGAGAGCCTTGGCGACAACCCCCCACAGGAGCCTCAAAGGGGGCGGGAGCTGCCGCCTGCCTTCTGGCGCGGCCAACGGACCCCTAGTGAGTCATCCCGACCTCGAAGTTCACGGGAATGAGCAGAAGAGTGCTGGGCACGGAGGAGTGTGCGTGCGGCACCAAGTTGACCCCGTGGTAGAGCAGTAGACACAGACACGCGTCACGTAAGGATAGTCGAGAGCGACAACAGTACTATAGCGCGGGTAAGCACTTTTCGACGCGAGTCGATGAGGGAAGGGAATGCTGACCCCGAATCTGAGTTACGACTACGAGGAGAGAGCAGGAGCAAGGTCGGCGAAACCAACACAGTAAAGGGGATGCAATACCCCCGAACAACGTCCTCCAGCGGAAGTACATATCAAACAGCACCAGCCGCTGCTGCCCGCGATATATCCCGAGCATTAAGACGGCTTGGAGCCCCCCCACCAATAGAGAAGGTGGTGGAGCTCATCACCGCGGACAGGGATGTTCAAGATGGAGGATATATGTAGTTATTTATCACGAGTGAACGCAAGTGTTAAATATTGGGAGCCGCTCAAAATAAATAGGGACCCTCCCTTTCGAGTTTCCTGAAGCGCCGCTTCGTCACGGTCCCGGAAAAGAAAGAAACGAGGACCGGCGTTTTTTTGTTCTTGTTCGACCAATCCACCAACGCACATAAGCTGATGACAGTCGCAAATGTCCTGCTGCACGAGTGAGTTCTAGCGACAGCTTACGTACGCCATCCATCTTGCAGAGAGGGGGTCTTTGGAACGCTTCCTCCGGGGAGTTCCACGGCAAGCCGATCCTTCTCGACCTGTCACTCACACTGATCCCCAGCGCGGGTATACTGTACCGTACAACACTACCAAACGGGTGACAAAAAAACACACCCCCTCGGACGAATTTCAGAGCCTAATTTTCTCGACAACGGGGAGGGCGTACTGAATACGACGAGCGGCGCGTCTACAGGAATGACCTCGAGGAGAGCTTCCCAAAAGCCACCATTTTCGTTTTGTGTGCGCCCCCTTAAGGCATGTGTTCGAGAAAATCGGCTCTGAAATTCATCCCAGGGGGGTGTGGTATCTCATCACCCTAGTGTGATACATACGGTACCGTGCACCTGCTCCGTGGAGGCCGTGCTGATCGCGATGCATCAGCCGCCTCTACGTACCTCCGAGGCGTGTAGTCGCCAACACTACTGCTACGTTCGCCCCGGACAACTAGATAGTGTCCTTCGAAGAGCAGTGTCACAAGCTTTCCACCTTCTTTCCGGCTGAAACGGTAGAGGTTTGGGCAGCGCCTTCATCCCGACTAGGTATAAAGCCGTCAGCGTTGTAGGGGAAAGGCGGGGGGCGGGGGGCGGGGTTCGGGGGGGGGGGCGGTGGGGGGTGGGGGGGGGTGCTTGATAGGAGAGATGTACTCGATATCATGCATGGCCGTTGTCGTATGATCATAGACCGTCGCATCCCTACAATGCCGGGACGGAGCATGTCGGATTTTCACCGTCCACCCAGACATGGCGTGCACCAAGCGCGAAGCGCCGTGAGGTGTCCGGCGGGTCGCATGAAGGGTGAGCTGCATCCTACTAAGAGCGGCTTGTGTGTGAGGCGGACTTGCATACAGATCACATCTTCAATGATTTAACTTACTTTCCGGTGTAGCCACTTCCAGAGAGAGCGATGGGAGTGCTATGTAACTGCCTCTTGGGTGCCTTACCGGAAACTTTACGTGATACGATCATTCCCACTTGTACGGGGTAAATGTTGTTCACCTCGCACAGATGATCTAACTCGACAACCAGCTGTGACCGACCGCCCAAACAAAAAAGCGGTACCCTGGCTGTCTATTAATAGCTCAAGTAGTGAACGGCATGTTTTACAGCAGTGTCGTTGCCAACCGACGCCAACCCAACCTATATATAATAGGGGATAGGGGGGGGGGGGGGTACTCGTGTTATGATGCACGGCCGTAGTCGCATGATCACAAGGGAGGGGGGGGGGAAGCGGGTTCTCATGTCATGCATGGCCGCAGTCGAATGGCAATAGACCCTCGCATCGTTACGATGGCGAGATGGAGCATGCCGGGTTTTCACCAACCAGGCAGACATTGCTTGCGCCAAGCGCGAAGTGCTGTGGAGTGTTGGGCGAGTCGCATAAAGGGTGAGATGCATCTTACTAAGAACTGCTTGTGAAGCGGACTCGCACCGAATGACAGCTTCGAATGACTTGATTTGGGCCAGGAAAAGGAGAGAAGGGGTGTACTCATGTCAGAAGGAGGCGGGGGGGGCATGGGCGAGGACAGGGGGCTGGAGCCTGGACTCAACCGACTCGTATAGGTTTTAAGTTTGGAGCGTCAACGAACGTTTGATTAGGTAAAGGAGGAGAAAGGTAAGCACGCGGAGTAGGTTTGTCTATGTTCAGCCGGAACTAGGTAAGCATCGGACGGAGCTATTAATAGGGACTTGTTAATAGATTACCTGTAGTAGTATTAATAGTTGCACCAGTAGTAGTCGTAGTAGTCGTAGTAGTCGTAGCAGTATTAACAGTAGTAGTAGTAGTAGTAATAGTAGTAGTAGTAGTAGTAGTAGTAGTAGTAGTAGTAGTAGTAGTAGTAGTAGTAGTAGTAGTAGTAGTAGTAGTAGCAGTAGCAGTAGCAGTAGTAGTAGTAGTAGTAGTAGTAGTAGTAGTAGTAGTAGTAGTAGTAGTAGTAGTAGTAGTAGTAGTAGTAGTAGTAGTAGTAGTAGTAGTAGTAGTAGTAGTAGTAGTAGTAGTAGTAGTAGCAGTAGTAGCAGTAGTAGCAGTAGCAGTAGTAGCAGTAGTAGCAGTAGTAGCAGTAGTAGCAGTACGAGTAGTAGCAGTAGTAGCAGTAGTTGCAGTAGTAGAAGTAGTAGTAGTAGTAGCAGTAGTAGTAGTAGTAGTAGTAGTAGTAGTAGTAGTAGTAGTAGTAGTAGTAGTAGTAGTAGTAGTAGTAGTAGTAGTAGGAGCAGTAGTAGCAGTAGTAGTAGTAGCAGCAGTAGTAGTAGTAGCAGCAGTAGTAGTAGTAGTAGTAGTAGTAGTAGTAGTAGTAGTAGTAGCAGTAGTAGCAGTAGTATAGTAGCAGTGGTAGCAGTAATAGTAGTAGTAGCAGTAGTAGTAGTAGTAGTGGTAGTAGTAGTAGTAGTAGTAGTAGTAGTAGTAGTAGTAGTAGTAGTAGTAGTAGTAGTAGTAGTAGTAGTAGTAGTAGTAGTAGTAGTAGTAGTAGTAGTAGTAGTAGTAGTAGTAGTGGTAGTAGTAGTAGTAGTATTAATAGTAGTAGTAGTAGTAGTAGTAGTGGTAGTAGTAGTCGGCAGCATTAATATTAATGTTAATAGTAGTAATATTGATAGTATTACGGGGGTCCATAGTTAATAGGATCTGTGGTATAAATAAAAATCTATATATTTTTTACTATTTTTACTAACAATGTTTGGTCCTATTTACTATGGTCCCCCGTAATAGTACGATACAATAATATTAATATCACTAGAAGGCCATCTCCGGACCCCCCAAAAATGGTCACCAGTTGGACCAACATTTGCATTTCATTATTGATTTAAAAGTACTCTGTAGTCCTACAAGTCTGGATAGAATACGCATCGCATTTCATTATTTTCTTGTACACGTATCCAATAACGTATCAGGTACGTACGTATACGTATTGCTGTGCGCGTAGACTACCTACCCGTATGACAGCAGTATGATAACTCGCGCGACAAGACACAAGACACAAGACAATGAAACCATTGACCAATTTCCGGGCCGATTTCCTTTGAAACTATTAATAGCGGGGTACAATGGTACAATGTTAAGAAGGTCGTTGACAATTTATTCCTATTTCGGGGGTCTATAGTTAACGGGACCAAATTTTGTTAGTAAAAATATGTAAATATATATTTTTTTATCTTTACCATAGATCCTATTAACTATGGACCCCCGTAACAGTAGGCTTTCCTTTCTTTCTCTTTTTTTTATGGTACTTTTCGTTGGCTTGCCGTTTAGAGGTGTGAGAGTGGGTTTTGAGGAGCCGCATCTTCGACCTATCATGTTCTGGCTTGTGGAATCGGGGTTTCCACGAATTCCCCATATATTCTGCGCAATAAACGGCTCATCATCAGAGTGGGCTACTATTACGGGGGACCAAATTAAATAGGACTTGCGGTACACACAAAAACCTATATATTTCCCTTTTTTTACTAACAATATTGGGTCCTATTTGCTATGGTCCCCCGTAATATATATATCATAAATAATAGTGTTATGAATGGCACTTATTTGAGTAAGGCTGAACGCCAGGTAACTACCTGGGTTCAGGCACTGTGGGATCGTATTTGTAGTACCTGGGAGGCGTGTATCTTAGATGAAAAACTAAGGCTTTTACCAGCGAGGCACGAGCTTGGCTCCCAGTCTCCGCGTGGTGCACGAAAGGAATGAAACTGCTCTTCTTCTATCTCTGAGCAAGCAACACACATGAGCACCAACGAGTACCGGCCTAGTAGGCAGACCTGTCCAGGGATACAAAGTGTCTATCCCGACCTCTGATCTTAGCAGCATCTGACATCTATCATCTAAGCTATCGATCAATGTGATCGGTGATTTACTTTCGCGGCGGATGTTTTTTATTTTGCGCTCACCTCGAGATTTTCTCCGTGCTCTGCGTGTATAATAATAGTAGTGTCTTCACATGAAGTCGTGACTTCTATACCTTACTTACTATACTCCAGTACACTTAGTGTCCGCCGTCCTAATTCCTTTTCCTGGAGAGATACTATGTATGTGGTCACAGACTATCTATGATCTGCTGTGAGGTAGAGAAAAAAATAAAAACGAAAATGATTGCAAATGATTGCAAATGAATGCAAGCAAGTGTGTTGCCATCGTAGCGGGTACGAGAACACAACACAGAGAGAGGCCAGACCATAAATTTCAGAACAAAAATACGATACAAGAGAAACAGAGATGGTTTTGAAAAGAATCAGAATACAAGAAGAGGAACATATCATCGGCATAAGGACGGCGTGGGGGGGGGGGAAGAAACGCAGAAGCAAGGCTAAAAGCAAGAAAGGGGAAAGAAGAGAGAAGAGAGAAGAAAGAGGAGAGAGGAGAGAGAAGAGACAAGAAAGAAAGAAAGAAGAGAGAAAAGAGGAAAAGAGAGAAGAGAGAAAAAAAAACAGAAAAAAAACAAAACAGAAATCGTACTCAAGGTGGTAAAACATGGGCTCTTGTCTCTGCTGTAAAACCGAGTCCTAGACCTTGCCGCACTCTCTGCCCTCTCCTTCCTACTCTTTTCGTCATCAGCGGTGTCACAAGCGTCGTCAGCCGTAGTACGTAGTATTACGGGGGTCCCTAGTTAATAGGACCTATGGTATACATAAAAACCTATATGTTTGCCTATTTTTACTAACAATATTTGGTCCTATTTACTATGGTCCCCCGTAATAGTACTACTACTACTGCCGCTGTCGCGACCCCCCGTTGATCAACGCAACAACAAACAAACAAACAAACAAACACGACTATTAACACTATTTTATTGCTGCTTGGTGCTGCTGTAGAATGCATGGATGGGCTATATTAATAGTCGAAACGATAACTTGTCACCCGATCTATTATTATTTCGTTTCTGCATTCATTTGTCGACTGCTATGATAGCTGCTGCACCGCCGTTCTTGGCGTGCTGAGACAAGGAGATGAGACATGGAGATGCGTGGCCTGACCAACTCCTCTCCGCCTCGCCCCTGTGCCACCTCGCCATGAAACAATCCGCCGCTTCAACGACCCACCGATACCACTTCCCACTTTTCTTAACCGCCCTCGGCCATAACACCGTCTCTCCCCCGAAGAGCAAAGGGGAATTTTCCGTGGACCTCTAGGTGGCTTGAAAAGCCCAGAGGTCGTCTGCTATATATAGACATTGGGCCAATTCTTTTTTCTGGTTGGCCTGGTCCCGGGTTCTCCGCACCAGTCATCGTCCCAAACCCCAGACATTACGCGACGGGTCAGCCGCTCAATGCTCGTCCGCTGTACGGCCCCCGCAAAGAGGAGGCGTCGTTTGCGGATGGCCATCTCAATCAACGCTCTACTCTCGCCTTCTTCAGGGCCTTGGCGTACGACATGAGGTAGTAGGTGGTCGGTGCGTTGTCGGCGCTGGGTGCCAATGATGATGCCTAGGATAATGTTGTCGTGGTGTGCCGCTCGGAGCTCAGCGAAGTGCTCATCTCATGGCCGAGAGTCCGCGTCACATACATCCTCCGTACAGCAGGGTCTTCATCACCTCGGCCTTTATTTAGCATTTTTTTTTTTATCACCACATTTACTTTCCAGCCTAACTCACTCGTAGTAGGAGGTTTCACCCTCAGCGATCTTCTGGACAAGCCGTGGTCACAGGTGTCGTCCCTTCTCCCCCCCGGTACGTGCCTTTATTTTTTGTCGCGCGTTCGCACTTTGTTCGTAGGGTTCAGCATTCCCACTGCTCGTCGATTTTCATCGAACGAATGTAGCTGACTCACGCTCTCGCGCTTTCCGCGAATCATTTTTTTATGCAAGGAAAATTCCCTACGAGCATGCACTCGGTGAGACTTGAACCCACGAAATTGATCTTGATAGGCACGCGGACCACCTACCAAGCCACCGGGGACGCCGGCATGCGCACCATTAGAGTTGACGGGGCATACTCGATATCGTACATCTCCCCGTTCGGACCGAGTCCGACCCGTCGTTTGAACTCTCTAGCCATGTCTAGCCATATGGTCGTCATCATATGCGTGCATCATGGTTGTGTGTTCACCATTTATACATGTACTAGCTCAAGGTGCCAGGTCTGTAATATGTACCACCAGGTACGTGCGTATACATGATAGATACCTGGCATGTTTGTTTGTGTATATGACGGTACAGCAGTATAGGATAGGAATCAACCATGCACATCTAACTACGTACTATTACGGGGGTCTATAGTTAACAGGACCTATGGCATACATAAAAACCTACATATTTAGATATTTTTACTAACAATATTTGGTCCTGTTTACTATGGTCCCCCGTAATATCTGTAGTTATTATTAATAGTACCTGGTCGACGATTTGATGTGAGTCGACGAGGGAAGAAAAAGCCGAGGTCTCGACGGTATACAAATGTACAGGCACGCACCTTGAGTGGGGAGGGGGGAGGACAGCCTGCCACACCTGTGACCCCGGTATCTGAGTTACGACTGTTAATAGGGAGGGTGGGAGAAAAGGGCGAAGATAAATAAATGGAATGAAAGGGACAAAAGAAAATAAAACAAACGAAACACAAAAATAGGGATTATGTACGTACACGTGTACACGTACCCTCCTCCCTCCCGCTGGGTACATTATTGATATACGTATCATATTGATAGTACTAAAGGCGTGCCGGAATTTCTTCCGGCAGTCGGCACGTCTTCTAGTACGGAGGGCCATAGTAAATAGGACCAAATATTGCTAGTAAAAATAGGTAAATATATATATTTATGTATACCATACGAGGTCCTATTAACTATGGACCCCCGCAAAAAATAGATCACGCCTTTCCAAGGGCGCGGGAGGGAGGGGATGGGTCAGTAATCAGGCGTTTTTGCTGCTTTAGACTGGATGGGAAGCTGGATAGAAACCTTCCCCCAGTCAGTACACACTATAGTAGCTGAGGGGTCTGGTACACCCTACCTTCACGGTATAGTTTGGCAATGAGTTCATGAGAGAACGATACGCGGAGCGGCAAGAACATCGAACAGCCCTTCCTTGCGTCAGTAACGCCAGGAGAGGAGTGGGGGGGGGTGGGGAACGGTGGTCGCTTCTCTGGCAATGGTGCGCAGGACGGGGGGTGGGGGAAGAGACGTACTCATTATTGCTCGCCTTAGTCATTTGACCATTGGCCACGCATCCCTTTCGAGGTCAAGGAGGAGGGGGGGAGGGAAGAGAGGAGGAAGTCGAGGCGGGGAGATAGAGGGACGAGGGGGGAGAGGAGAGAGAGTGGGGCGAGGGGGGGGGGAGGGAGGAGCGCGGTGGGGGGGGGGGGGGGGGGGCGAGAGAGGGGGGGGGGGGGGGGGGGGGCGTACTCATTTGTTGCTTGCCTTAGTCATTTGACCATTGACCGCGCATCCCTTTCGAGACGGAGCACCGTTCCTACTCCTAATAGAGACACCTCCAACAATTCGGCGCTCATTACGTTGTTTCCATATATTACATAGAAACTTTTTGCTAATCTTATCCCCTTCCTGTTTGGCCTCCTGTGGCCACCATCTATCTCCTAGGATAGCGATCGTTTTCTCGCTGCTATTCAGTGTAGCAAACTCCTCCATGTCACACTCGTCTATTTTCCTCATCTCCTCTCCTAACACATCCCGTTCCTCCTTGTATATTTCACATTCTCCTACTATGTGAGTTCTACTCTCTATTGCTTTGCCACATGCGCACATCTGTGCATCTACTTCCTCCTCCTCCCGGCTACTGGTGTACCTCTTTCTTCTTTCTGGCAGGTCCAGGTCCCCTACACGAAAGCGCAGTTTCAGCGTTTTCGCGAAGTCCATTGGGCCATGCAAATACGTTTTCATTCCTATTCCTTCCCTGAATCCCCCGTATATCTCTAAGTGTTCTTCCGATTCCACCTTGTTTCTTAGCGCTAGCCTTTCTCTTCTTTCTATCATTTCTTCTACTTCTGCCTTGTACCTCCCAAACTTCCTGGCGGACATCATCTCTACTTGGTTTCCCCCTAGATCGTTCCACACTTTCTCAACTACGCCATCCCACCTTATTCCAGCTCGCCCTTTTGTCACTTTCTCCCATACAGCTCTATCAACTATGGCTGGCAACCTCTTTTGGCATGTTCCTTATTTTATATTGCCAGTTCAACTTTCTCATGTCTCTATTTGTCTTGAGTGGGCGCATTCCCAGATCTGCTCTTAATACTGTATTACTAGTCGAACTTGAGCATCTTAGGATTTTTTTAGCTGCTGTCATTTGTACTGTTTCCAACTTTTTTACGAGGAGAGAGGGGGGGGGGCGGAGGCGGGGGAGAGAGAGGGTGGGGGGGGGGGGGGGGGGGGAGTGGGGGTGGGTGGGTGGGCAGGTGCGGGGGAGGGGGGGGGGGGGCGGGGACGGGGGGTAAGGCGTATAGAGCGATGTGGGTGTTGCTCCCCAGGCCATGAGTCGCTTGCCCCCTTGCCCATCCCTCACACCTTTCACCACCCGCCGCTTCGGAAGGTAAATTATTCAGCAACGCTCTTTCTGGCATCTCACTCCCCTTCTCCCCTCGAGTTGTTCGAACAGCTCGCTCAACGACTCCCTCCCCCCTCCCTCCTGACCCTCCCCCCGTGCCCACCAATACCCCCCTCAACCCTTGGCCCCTTTTTGATCCCCGTTAACTCGACCTGCACGAAGCCGGGAGAGGGAAGGGGGGGAGGAGGGAGGGAGAGGGAGGGAGGTTTCTCTCCTCAGGCCACGAGTCGCCAACTCCCCCACCTCCCACCCTTCGCCGATCCAGAAGCTGGCGCTCCTTGCGGCACCCCCCTCCTTTTCTCCCTCTCGACGTTCCGAACAGCCCGGTCGGCAACCCACCCACCCACCCCACCGTCCCGGCATTGTAGGGATGCGAGGGTCTACGCTCATGCAACCACGGCCATGCATGATATACATCCCCCCCCCTCTGCCCCTGACCCCCCCCCCCCCCCCCCCCCCCCCCCCCCCACCCCCCCCCCCCCCCCACCGCCTCCCTCCCTCTGCCCTCGTGCCGACCAACACAAAGCTCCCTCGTCCCACAACTCCTTTAGACTTTTGACCCCCGACGCCGAAACCGGACCTCTCCCCCGCACCACCTCTACTTTCTTATTTTCATCTGTGCCTCCAGATACCCCCCAACGGCGGCCCGTCTCGAAAGGGAAGTGTCGCCAATGGTCAAACGACCAAGGTGAGCAACATGTGAGTACCCCCCCCCCCCCTTCATGCGACTCGCCCAACACCTCACGGCGCTTCGCGCTTGGTGCACACAGTGTCTGCCTGGTCGGTGAAAACCCGACATGCTCCGTCCCGGCATTGTAGGGATGCGAGGGTCTATGGTCATACGACTACGGCCATGCATGAGATCGAGTATATCTCTCCCATCGAGTACACCCCCCACGCCCCCGCCCCCGCCGCCCCCAAAAATAAAGGCATTTCTTCTCCGAAAATTGTAGAGCTTGTGGACCACCTGTGCGGTATTTTGTTTTCATCCTGATGTTTTCCCCGTGGGGAATTGATTGAGGGGGGCAAGGGGGGGAGGGGGGGGGGGGGGGGGGGGGTGTTGATTGAGGGGCGGAAAAAGCATCGAGCTTAGCAAAAAGTGACGATTTCAGCATCAGCCGCACAAAGTAGATCAGGCTGGCTGCTGGGGTTGTGTATAGGGGATGTGTCGGAAGTGAAATGAGGCAAGGAAATGATGTGTGTGTGCGCGAGAACGGCGCGCGCGCGACGTGATCACGATGATGGTGCTTGCATAAACTGCTACTTGCTGCTGTACGTATTTCGTACGTATCTATTAATAGGAGGTTGCAAAGGCCGTCAGAGTCCGAGTCTGAGTCGTCGGGACTCGGTCATTGACTCGCTCGTCCGAGTCCTTTTGAAGTACTGAGTCCCCAGGGTACCAAAAGCCGAAGTGACTGAGTCCTCGCGAGCCCACAGGGCGCCATAAGTTGGCATGGCTGAGTCCTCGCGAGTCTCCAGGGTGCTGAAAGCTGGGATGACTGAGTCCTCGCGAGTCCCCAGGATACCAGAAGCTGTGTTGACTGGGTCCTCGCGATTCCCCAGGGTACATAAAGCTGAAATGACTTTTGTCTTCGCGAGTATTGAGCCAAAGGATCAAACGAAAAGAAGGCACGTTTTTTAGTGTACTTGTGTCGCCCTTGAAAAAAAACTGCAGAATGTCGTGTGAGTAGCAGTCATCGAGACTCAGCCATCGACCCGCGAGTCCGAGTCACTCCGAAGCACGGAGTCCCCAGCGTACCAGAAGCTGAAATGACTGAGTCCTCGCGAGTCCCCAGGGTTCCAGAAGCTGTAGTGACTGGGCCCTCGCGAGTCCCTAGGATACTAAAAGCTGAAATTATTGAGTCTTCGCGAGTCTCCAAGGTGCTAAAAGCTGGAATGGCTGAGTCCTCGCGAGTCCCTGGTGTGCTGAAAGCTGAAATGACTGATACTCGGGGGTACCGGTACACTTACGACCTTTGGAAGTATCATGCAGCAGCACGGGTCCACGGATAATAAAACCCCAACAGGAACGCAAGGGGTACGCTGAGAACACGGGACTGAGAATTCGAGCAGTGCGCCAAAAAAACGGGACGAAGAAACGGTGCTCATCGGCTAGAGCAGTGCACTAAATCCTGTACGCTGGCTGGCCTAACGCTCAAGGGTTGTGCGAGGATGGTGTTTCAAAGTGTATTACACCATACCGGCACGTACCAGGTATGGCTTTCTCTCGGAGTGCTGCGCCTACGCGCGTAAGTTCGTAGGTGTTTCTTGTCGGCAGAGGCCCGCAACTCTGTTGTTGTGCGTGTACATCTTCTGGCTTCTTTGGTCGCTTTGCATGGATGTCCCCCAGCTGAGTTGATGGCGTCTCGGTACTATTGGCCCGACGCAGCTCATATGGTTGCCTCCCTATGTTTCTATGTATGACATCCTGTCCAGAAACAGAAGGGTCGTTTTCTCATTAATATTAAATGAAAAAGGTGCTTGTAATTCGGGACAGAGTGGTGTCTTAGTATACCTTCGAGGAGTGTATGTTATGGTCTCAGTCCGTTGGGCTTCGTGCTGGTAAAAAGATTCACCAACCGCCTACCCAATCTAAGCCTTATATCACTCTGCCCCCCCCCCCTTCAGAACAGCGGGGGTCCTTGGTCTTCGTGTGGGGCCGTACGTGCCTAGTCCGAAGTTCTTAACGATATCTGAGGACCCAGGAAGTTAAGAATGTTTCATAGATCAGATTCTTGACGTGAGAAAATTAATTCTTCTTTGAAAAGCGTTTTCCATGGTGTGGACGTGAGATTCGGAGTCACGACGAACGACCCATGTCCTGCCGACGACGCCAGTGTTAAGTGTAAGGGCAACATGGACCTAGGGACCGACTACTGCTAGCAGGTGTGCCTCTGGCTCTGCTCTGTTACTCACACGAAGTGATTAACGGTATTGGAAATTGTAAACTCTTGCATTATTAGTTGCTGCTTGCCTCGCCGGATCTCTTGTGAACGAAGGGGCGAGGCATTCGTCGGTCAGGCAGGTGGTACCGCTTTCCAGGTATGATGAGGGAACGCTTGCTACAAATCATAATGCCGCAACAGGGGAGAGGCGATACCATAACACTAGCCCACCCTGAAGGGCCGTATATGCAAATTCACAGCAAATCAGGCAAGAACCATACCCATCCGGAGAATTCGGAGAATGGATCGAAGATACGGCGCTTCACACTCCACTCCCACACCTTTGACTTGTAATACTGAAGCCGATTACACGCGTACACTGCGAATTAACCAATCGCCTACCCAATCTAAACACTCTCTCCCCCCCCTTCGGAACAGCCTGGTCCTTGATCTTCGTGTGGATACCTGTGCAAAAATTCACGGTCTGACTCGAAAAAACGGCGTGGACTTTGGCCGGGGAATAGTTTTCCGTCCGCTTAAGCTGAACCAGTCTGTAGAGGGCTATCAGTAGGGCTCCGGCGTTCCCTGGAGGAGCCCCGAAAAAAATGGACACATGTGCCTAAATTTACCTAAAATGTGCGTATCGTTCGCTCTTCTTACCGTACAGCAGGCGTGATTGTAAGTGGCTTAGAATGTCTTGCAAAGAGCAGATAAACCACTGAGAGATGCTGCACAAAGCTGCATGCATACCTGATGGATAAGCCATCAATAAATACATGAAGCGCTGAAGGGGTTTCCGAATATTCACGAGGCATTATTATCACCGGGTTACTCATTCAAGCGTTTTTTCTCAAGAGATTATGATTCGAATCATTGAAACCACCTCCTCCCTGTGTTTGAGAGCGTTAGAACCCTAGTTTCATTCTCGGATAGTCAAAAACGTCATAGGTTTGAACTTGGCTCCCTGCAAGAGGAAAGTCACAAAGAAATCCAGCATGAAATTGTCGAAAATATCACAGAAGAGGCGCAAGAAAAAAATCGCTTGCGACGAAAATAGACCCAAAAAAATTCGCCTATGGCGAAATCATCCACGAAAAATAAAAAAAGCCTTCGGCGAGTTAGGCCCCGCACATTTATTGGGGCCTGCGGGCAAAAAAGGTGGGCCGAAAACGGACGGGCGGCAAGCCGCACATATGCTTTCTTTTGTGGTGCGCTGCGCCGATTTTTCCAGAAAATAGTGCAACTGCGCAACATTTCATCGCTAATTTACTAGCCGGGTACGTACGTACACAGAAAATATCTGGAAAATTCACCGGACATGCCCCTGCTCCTATGTACCTACCATACCCTTAGGTACGACCTACGACTCTGACTGTACGGTTGCAAGAGCTTGGAAGACAGGAAAATCCCCCTGTACTTGTGCTTCATCGATCTGCAGAAAGCGTACGACTCTGTCGACCGAGAGCTGTTATGGGAAGTACTCACACGTTTTGGCGTACCAACCAAGATGCTGAGAATTATCCGTAATTTCCACGATGGCATGCGGGCTCGCGTGCGTACGGATGACGGCGAGCACTCGGAATGGTTTGATGTCACGCAGGGGCTGCGGCAAGGCTGTGTGCTGTCACCGTTACTGTTCAACGTATTTTTCGCTGCTGCGTTGCACGTCGTACTAGTACGCTTTAGCCATGACGAAGCAATCAATCGTAAGGGATTTGGTCCAACTTAGTGATGCTGGAGTAGCCGGGACGGAGGAGCAGGAACCGTTGGCGTACGTGCGAAGGGCTGTATGGGGCATGTTGTACGCCGATGACGCAGGGATTGTCTCGAAGTCGGCTGAAGGGCTCGCGAAAATGATGACAGTCATCGTGACTGTCTTCGAAGCAGCAGGCCTTACGGTGTCGGAAAAGAAGACAGAGACTATGCTTCTACAAACGCCAGACCAGAAAACCCTCGCACCACCGCTCGTTATCGAAGCAGCAGGCCAGAGGTATAAGCAGACGGCCCAGTTCTTGTACCTAGGCGGCGTTATCCACGAAAATGCTGACCTCTCGCTCGAAATCGACGGACGGATCCGTCTCATGCGAGCATGCCTCAAACGGTTCGGCCCGGAGCTGTATGATAGGACGACCGCCCCCCTTAGCCTGAAAGTCCGAATGCTGAAGGCCGAGGTGATTGAGACCCTGCTGTACGGGTGTGTGACGTGGACCCTCAGAGCGGAACACTTTGCCAAGCTTCGAACGGCTCACCACCAAGTCCTGTTGCGAGTCATTGGCTTCCAACGCCGACTTCGTACTGACCATGCCACCCTCTCGTACGCGAAGGCCCTCAAGATGACACGTTGCGAGAGCATCGAAACGACCATCCGCAAACGGCGTCTCTTCTTCGCGGGGGGGGTGGCACGGCAAAGCAAGGATCGATTACCTAGCCGGGTGATGTTCGGGACGATTGCTGGTGGGGAGAACCCGAGACCTGGCGGACAGGTTAAGACTTGGCATAGATGCGTAGTCGAAGACCTTAGGGAGTTCCGCGCCACCGAAGGGTCAACGGAACTTGCTCCCTTGGTGTTTGGAGTTGAGACCGCACTGTGGCCCACTGCTGCAAATAAGGCGGGGAAGTGGTACCGGGGGATCCTGGAAGCAGCCGAACGGTTCATGGTTTGGTGGCACGAGGCTGAGGCTGAGCTGAGCAGGCAGCGCCGCGCATCCGCCGTGGGTGGTGTCCAAGGGAATGGGGGGAGGAGGGGCAACAAGAGGAGTACCAGAAAACCCGACCAAGGGAATGCGGAGAGGGGGGGGAAGAGGAGTAGCAGGGAAACTGCAGTGGACGAAAGTAGGAAGGAGATGGCAGATAGGGTAGCCAGGTACCGGGCAGACTAAGAAGTAGAACATGCCTATACTACTCGTACCACCAACTGGTGCAGCTGGTTCGAACGTGGTCTTCCTTTGTCTTCCTGTTGTTTTTGTTTATTTTTATTTCATTTTATTGTCTTCTTTGCGGTGACCCTATGTGATTTTCATTTCTCTTCCTTTCTCCGATTGATAAGCCTTATTGAAGGAGTCGTGTGGCGTGGGTGGATGACGAGCCTGCTCTGCTTGTTTCGTACTGTCTGACGCCGAGGGGCCGGGCATAGTTGACGAACGCTGGACGATGGTGGCAGACAGGGTAGCAAGGTACCAGGCGGGCCAGCAGGGAGACCCTGGCTGTGCTACTCGTACCATAAACTGCTGCCGCTACCTGGAGCATGCCTTGTGCTTTGTTTGGTTTGACTGTTATTTTTACCTTGGTTCTTAGTCTTACTCTGTTGACGACTAGTGGTGTTTTCTTCTTTTTCTTTTTTTCCAGCTCGTTCCTTTCAAGTGTCTGCCACGTCCCCTACGTGGGGGTACGATGGTTTGTTGCTATACTGAAGTATATGCATATACCAGGTATATTTTAGTTTCTTTTTTTTGTTTCTGTTCTCTTTCGAATTGTCGTTGTTTTTGTTTTTGTTTTTTCTCTTTGTCTCGTTTTTGTTTCTCTAAGTCATGGAATGTGTATGTCGTGCCTGTCGTACGCAGTATGATGACATGGCATTGCATTACATACGTGGCAACGTAGTATCTCTGTGGCGTAGCTTTGTGACCACAGAACTTGTATCTCTCTAGGTTTGAAGAATCGGCACGGACACTGGTTGTGCTGGATGTCGACGCGTAGAAAGAACGGTTTAATGTGAAGAAAACAACAACAACAACAACATGTTCGTCCGCAGCGAAAAAAACGAAGAAGGGTCCTACCGGTACTATCAATATGAACCATACATTATTATATACCAGGTATATAGTTATACATATATAATATACATAGCGATGTGTAGCGAAAAATCGAAAATTTGGAATTTCGGAAAAACAGAAGAAAACACCTATTAATACTGATACTACCACCTGGTATAATACTACAGCACTGGCACGGACACTGGTTGTGCTGGATGTCGACAGGTAGAAAAAAACGGTTTATTGTGAAGAACACACACACACTGGCGGTTGTGGTGTTCGTATAATACCTAAAATATTTGTTCATCAAGTACCGGTATGTACAACATATCTGGTGGTGGTACTGTTTTCGAGGCTGCCTCTGTAGACTATTCGGGCAGGCATACTCCGTCCGTCCTCCATCTCTCCGTTTCCATCCTCCACCCGTTCAGCCATCCATGTCCATGTCAAGACGTGCAAGATTGCAGTACAAGCGGCATTCGGTCTTAACCCTGTTACAGTAGGACTGCAGTCCCTTTTTGGCGATAAACTACCTATAATTTGAGTAGTTTGTGCCCCAAACGGGACTGCAGTCCTACTGTAAAAGGGTTATTAGGTGTAAAAGACTTGTGAAACGGAGCCCCAGCAGATAGGTTGCAGCATACCTTCTAAGACGGGTTGGCGATTAGAGTGTGTGTACCAACCAACTCGAAGCTGGTGTGCACGCTTATTGCCGATGGCCGGACGATACACGGTCTAATAATTGAGGCAAGCGCGAAGTCACGGCTAGGTGAACTTGCACGAGAAGTTTCAATAGAAGAGAAGACGACGGGATGGTGTGGTGACCCCAACCCACAATGTCGATTATGCCCATCAGACAGAGCTCTCGAAAAGCATTTTGCAGGAGAGAGATGCATAGCAAGAGAAGGAGGAGATCGGACAGGGAGTTGTTAATAGCTAGCAGAGCTCGTGTGCTCGCAGCTCAGAAGATGACATGATGAGGTGTGACCCCAAAATAAAATCCATAGGATATCATCACCCCAGAATCCATGACGGCCCTACTGCTGTAGACCATTTCCCAGAACATTCCACTGGTATTCCATGGTACAGTATATTTTATTCCAGGGTATTATATTCGTCCGAAGCAGTCCCGACAAATGTATGTATTTCCAACAAGCACAACAACGTGATACTCATGACAAATCTTAGGCTACTACTGCACAGCCTCTGGTGTGTACCTGTGTGTGCTTTACTTAGTCCAGTCTCGCGAATAGTTATGTTGTGCCATGATGCTCTCCGCCTATGTTATGACTACTCTGAGCTTGCGATGCTATCAGAGAGTGCTCGATATGTGTACGAGTGTACATAGTGTAAGACCTGTTGCGTCGAAATACGGAACAGATCACTACTCCTAGATGAGTACTACCTACGTGTTACTGTGAAAAGCTACGTTGTATCAGGGAACCCTGTGTTATCAAGCAGTGACTAGATGATACTGACTACAGCTGTAATAATTGTCACTTCTAATACGACCCTTGATGCGTTAACACATCAAATTGAACCGAATTTCGAGATTCAACTCTGCAACAATGTGCTCGTTACTTCTCCGTTACATGTCGTTTACATGTCGTACTGCCTAAAATAGTACCAACGTGATCATTGTAGCGGGGAAGGTACTCGACATAATTTTGACATAATTTACTGAGAGCTAACTGATTCTGCTACAATACCTAAGGGGTTACACAAAACAAGCAGATATAAAATATCCAGCTCTGCTACTGTAAGCATTGCTGCACGTCTTATGCAAGCATAGTTATCAGTCCAAGAATCATCAAACCGTGAACTACATTCCAGTCAGTTAGGGTCGTTCCTATCGCAAATAAAAAAGGACAAGTCGTGACTTTTTGGCATGGCAAAAAATCACGATCGGTGATATCTCAGTTCTAACGAAAAAAGTAAAACAAATGTCACGTTTCATGATATATTTTCAAATTGTAAAAATTCCGCTTTTTCAAACCAACAATTTTTGCGGGTGAAGCCAACTCTCGCGAGTGCGGCATGGCCAGGCCGGGCCGGGTCGACCGCGCCTGGCTTGGCCCGTGATATATTCGAAACACGGGCCGAAGCCTGACCCAGCCCGCGAGATTCCATCTCGCGGGCCGTCTGTCCGGCCTGGCCTGCGACATTCTCAGATCGTTTTCGCTTTTGTCTTCGAGCTGTGGCTCCTCCTTCTTCTCCTCCTCCTCGAAATTCAGAGGCCACAGCATGCTCGTTAGCCCGCGCCCAGCGTGTCTTTGATTAGCCGCCCGTTGTGCACAAGCGGCGTACGAAGCAGAGTCTGCCATGCCTCTATACTGGCCTTCGGATATCGTTGGTTCGCGTGGGTTGCATAGTGCCTTGATCAAGCGTATTTCGAGACACGACAAATGTCACGAATCCATTTTTTGTTTTTTTTAGGAAAAAGCTGAAAAAAAATCGCGTCATGCATCATGAATTTGTTTTGTCATGAATATCACAATTCAAGACAGAAATCTCACGAATCGTGGTTTATTTGTTCGTTATGAACAGTCAAAGGAATACTACTGTAGATGTTTGCAGTAGTCTAAAACAACAGTGAATTTGTCCATCATTCCGCATCAAGGATAGGAGTCAACAATCTATCAACGTGCTTGCCGCCCACAAAACAAAAAAGAAACATTATTGATACTGCCAGCTTAAAGCTGTAACATGTCCCGGAAGGAAGCGCTCCTGCACCGCATCAATCCCATCTTGGCCAAAGAAGTGGAGGCCACCTTGGACCAGTACCTGGCGGCAGGCCTCATCCTACGCTCGACCTCTCCGTACTCGAGCCCGCTGGTGGTCATCCCGAAGAAGTTTGGAGGCGTTCGGATCACCGTGAACTACAAGAAACTCAACCAGATCAGCAGCCTCAGCCAGCTGTGCCTATTCCTCGCGTGGACGAAGTCCTCGACTCCCTGGGGAAAGGAAGGGTGTTTTCCCTCTTTGATTTGGTCTCCTCGTTCCACCAGATTACCGCGCACAAGGACACTGTTCCTCTCACGACGTTTTGCACTCCCACGGGTCTCTACAACATAAGATATACTGTTTTCAGTAAGGTACCACCCCTCGTGTACGCTAGTCTCCCGTTTGGACTCATGCAGGTAGCGGGTTCTCCTGCCACACACATCCTGACGTTTTGGAGATGACGTAGCCAACCTTGTGCTATCCAATTCGTACTCAATCGAAAATACGAATCCGGCTTGGTTACAATGTAACTTTACTTGATATTGACTGCGATATATCGCAATATTGGACAACACCGGCCAATACTGCGCTGTAGGGAAGATGGACGGGATACGCTACCATGAACGTAAGACTAACACTCCAGTGATCAGTTCATTGACCAAGGAATTGAATCTTTATCCGCCCCGTACAAATTGAACATGCGACACTCTACAGCTTCGGTGAGGGAGATAATGCAGCTCTGCTTCCAGTGGCTTGATCTTGTTGGTGCAGACGCCGGTGGTCGTCCGATGTGCTTGATCCGCTGTCGTTTTGAGATTTAAGGCTCAACTGGACAATTGTGTTGAAGTTGGAGAGGTAGGTAGCGTCCTTTCCCTCAAGACTGATTGTCGTCTTAGCTCCACCTCCACAGTTAATCAAGTAGTCAGTGTCTGCTTCTTGGTCCCGATGTCGATGGGCTCTCCGTCCAGGAGGAAGAAGCCTGGAGTTGGCTTGCGGGTGTACACGAAAGCTGAAGCCGTCAGTGCCTCATGGTCGTCCTGACAGTGTTGACTCCGAAGACTCCTGTGCCGGGGTTTGCCTGCGGTTGTCCTTACGCTATCGTGAGCGTGAGGACCCATTCAGCTGGCGGTTGGTCTCTGTGTTCTCTGTCTTGCGCTTGGCTCGTGTGGAGGCGCGAGTCAGACACAGCTCTCGAGCAGCTATCCCGACCCCTGGTAAAGCAGGCGGTGATGACCTAGCTGATTGATGATGCTCCGGTGATGCCAGATGACGATGAACCCGTTTGTGATTCGGGTGATCCCAGAAAATAACGTTGATCCTCCAGTGATCCTAGACGCTGATGCTCCGATGACCCCACATACATGTAGATGATCGTACGATCTCCGATGCTGATCTTCCGACTGTCTCAGATGTTGATGTTCCGAAGACCCCAGATGTTGATGATCCGATGATCCCGGGTGGTGCTGCTCCGAGGATTCGATGACATCTTGGTGCTTTCTGAGGATTTTGATCACCCAGCTTTTTCCTCCTCTTCAGAGATCCGAAAGGGTTTCTATTAGTGTAGGCGAAATCCACACACACATGGGGCCAGGGGGTCTGCCCCCGTTGCCCTCTTGGGGCGCGTGGTGTCGAAGGTATCCTCGACGCTTGGATTGGGTGTCATACTGGCAGTCTAGTGATGCGGTGCATCCGGTGTGACTCCAGCCGAAGTGGAAGATTCCACCCAAGGCGAAACAACACATAGCTCTCCGGGTGATATAATAGAAGATGTAGCTCCTGATGATGATGACGACACCCCAGCTCCTTGCGGTAGTGTTCTATTCTCTGATGATGGCGTTCCGGTCCCTGATGAGGAATCTTCAGTCCTCGGTGATGGTGTTCCGGCCCCTGGTGAGGATTCTCCAGCTCCCATCGATGACGCTCCGGTTGTTGTTCTCGATGACTTGTCCTCTTCCGGAGGATTGCTTGCGTATTGCTGCGGCATGTATAGATAATAAGGGCCATTCCTAACGAACCGAAAAAATATCACGATTCGCGATTTTTAGGCATGCCAAAAGATCACGATCCGTGACATTTCAGTTCTAACGAAAAAAGCCGAAAAAAAAACGTCGCGTTTCGTGATATTTTCAAATAGTTAAAGTTCTGATATTCCAAACCCAACGTTTTTTGGGGGTGTGGAGCAAACTCTCGAGAGCGGGGCACGGCCAGGCCGGGCTGGGCCGTCCGCACCTGGCCCAGCCCGTGACATACTCGAATCGCGGGCCGAAGCCTGACCCAGCCTGCGAGATTCCAACTTCACCGGCCGTCGGCCAAGCTCGTTTCGCGAGATTCCATCTCGCAGGCCGTCTGCCCCGCCTGGCCTGTGACATCCCCAGGTCATTTTCGCGTTTGTCTTCCAGCAGTGGCTCCTCCTCCTGGAAATTTCTAGGCCACAACCTCCTCGTTAGCCCGCGCCCAGCGGTGTCTTCGGGTAGCCGCCCGTTGTCCACAAGCGGCGTACGAAGCAGAGTCTGCCATGCCCCTATGCCGACCATCGGATACCGTTGGTGCACGTGGGTTGCGTAGTGCCTTGATCAGGCGTATTTTGAGACACGAGAAATGTCACGAATCGTGATTTTGTTTTTTTTTTAGGGAAAAGCTAAAAAAATTGGTGTCATGAATCGTGATTTTTTTTGTCGTGATTCACGAAAAAAAGATCACGATTCACGACAAAAATATCACGAATCGTGCTTTTTTTTTGTTCGTTAGGAGTGGCCCTAAGATGTGTGTGCACTCGTTGGCGCTCCATATCTGCAACAGTATCCTCCTCAGGCGAGCTGTCCTGGTATTATTAATGCGCTCGTTGGGGTTTCGTCTCAGCGACAGCAGTGGCCTCCTCAGGCGGGTTGTTGCCGCTCCTTAGCATGCACCTGTCCTTGGCCGCAGGCGTTTTGTCTATATCATGCTTGGATACCCCGTTGTGTTGGGGCGTTGTTGGTGTCGCCTCTATCGTGCCTCCCAGGGCGCGAAGGAATTAATTAATTGTTCGTACTATAATAGCACAGACAGACCCTTGTCCTCAGGGCGCTGGTTCAGCGGAAGCTTCTTTTTTTTTTAGTCCTACGGCGGATTGGGAAAAAGAAAACCACACCTAGTTCCACGTTCCCAATTTCGTGGCGTGTGTCAATTTAGCCCAGTTGGGCACGTTGACCCGACCTGACCCCCGAGAGGAGCAGGTGCGGTGGAGATAGCCACCCGGGGAGAGTCATCCAAGTAAGCGTTACTACTGTTGAACTCTAGGTGGGAGTTCACCGTCTCGATGCTTGTGCTTGCTCCCGAGTTTATTGCTTTGACGGAGGGAGAGAAAGGCTGCGTCCCAATCCAGGTACGATCATGACGGAGATTCGAACCGGAACGCGCTCTCTAGCCTGGTCGATGAAATATCCCCAGATAATCCCGATTGCCGTCGCGAATACTATAAGTCTTTCTCGCTACCGGCGGTGACGATTGTCTTCGGCTCCTCTAGCTTCTTGGCATCCCTCATGCTGTCCTGCGGCCTTGGAATTAGCTCGTCGTCCAGCAAGTTTTCCGACGCGCCGCCGTCCACAATCTCCGTGAACCTGTCAGCGTTGGGGTGAGAACCCCTCTTCCGCCGTTCGTTGCCTACCGCCAGTCCCGTAAACGCAAAACATCTTGTTGCCGAAATGTGACGGATTCTCGTCGTCGTTGACAGGAGGTGGTGGTCTCACGCTCACTACACGATAGGCGATGTGAGCGCCGTCGTTCTGTGACGGGCTCACAAGGGAAGAAATTAAAAAGTGTGTAGCAATACCTAAGCGTAGATAGGAAGGCAGCGGGGGCAGACCAAGTAGTGAGCGAATTTATGATGTACCGGGGAGAAGGAATGCTTGCCATGATGGTTCTGTTGTATACCTGGATATATATATATATATATGGAGAAACGAGTACGCACCTATTAATAGGAGGTTGAGAGAAGTAGTAGTATTAATAGTAAACTTGTTTAAGAAATTACGTAAGGCTGATCCGGTGAACTATAGACGGACAACGCTATTAAGCACAGTAGGCAAAACATTTTATGAGATTTTGAACGAGAGAACGGCAACTACATGATTGATGGAGAAAGATGACCAAATAATAAGCAGGGCAAGCAGGGTTTAGGCCAAACCGCAGCCGCGTAGACCATGTGTGCACATTGTGTAAGACACTCCAAGGTAGGAAAGACGCGGGGCTAACAACGTACTGTTCCTTTGTATATGTTCAGAAGGCCAGCGAAACAGTATATGCGGAAACGGATTGTGGAAGAAGTTGTGGGAAACAGGGATCAGAGGAAAGATGGTGAAGAATGATGAAAAAGATTACGGAATGTGCGAAAAGTGCTGTAATGCTGAACGGGGAAATATCAGAGTATATTGATATTTTACAAGGAGTTGCACAGGGATGTGCGTTATCACCTCATCTATGCAGGATACAAATTAACGACCTGATAGTAGCAGTCACGGCGGCAAAGCAGGGCCTCACGGTGAGGAAAGGTACGGGTGTCGGGGTTGATCTTTGCGGATGACTTCGTGGGGATATCAGGAACACCCGAACGGTTGCAGAAACAACTAGAGAAGGCACTATCGATAGATTACACAGGAAAATGGAGGATGACAACGTGAAGAAGTGCAGTAGCTGCACGGTTCGAAGATAAGGTGAACCCGGTTAATTTCAGATGAGAACGGAAAGAGGATGAACTACCGACCGTGGACCATTATACATACTTTGGCGTAGAGATCTCAAAATACTGCTCTTGGGATATACACCTAATAGCAAACGTAACAGGAAAAAGTACAGCACACGTAGGCAAGATGGATGCGATTCTAACAGGCTCGCATCTTGACACTAGGATCAAGAGATGTATCCTGATGGATGTGGTAGTATCAAAGCTACCATATGCAGGAGAAGTATGGGAAGGGAACGCGAAGTTCGTTAAACAGTTGGAAACAGTACAGATGACAAGCAGCTAACAAAACACCAAGATGCTCAACTACGACGTGTAATACAGGATTGAGAGCAGAACTGGGAATGTACCCGCTCAAAACAATGAAGACATGACAAAGTTGAACTGGCAATGTAACGTAAGGAACATGCCAAAAAAAAAGATGCCAGCCGTAGGTGATAGAGCTGTACGGGAGAAAGTAACAAAAGGGCGAGAGCTGGAATAAGATGGGATAGCGCAGTTTCGAGAAAGTATGGAAGGATATAGGAGGAAAACAAGGAGAGATATCGTCCGCAGAAAAGCTTGGGAGTTACAAGAGCAGAAGTAGAAAGAAAGGACAGAAAGAAGGGAAAGCCTACAGCGCTAAGAAACAAGTTGAAATCAGGGAAACATTTGGAGATTTACGGGGGACTAAGCGAAGGGATCGGAATGAAACGGTACTTACACGGCCCAATGGACCTCGCCAAAACGCTGAAAAGGCGATTTCTTGTAGGGGAGCTGGACCTGCCAGAAATAATAAAGAGGCATACCAGTAGCCGGGAGTAGGAGGAAGCAGATGCACAGATGTGCCCGTGTGGCAAAGCAATAGAGTACAACTCGCACAGGAGGAGAATGCAAAATGTACAAGGAGGAATGAGATGTGCTTTTAAGATATGAGGGAAGCAGACGCATGTGGCATGAAGGAGTTTGATGCACTACTTGTAGATAGCAGCGAGGAAACGATCGCTATCCCAGGGGATAGATGTTGGCCACAGGCGGCGAAACAGGAAGGGGACAAGATTAGCAAAAAAATTCTATGTAACATTATGTGGAAGCAACGTAATGAGCGCCCAATTGTTGGAGGTGTCTCTATTAGAAGTAGGAACGGTGCTCCGTCACGAACGGGATGCGTGGTCAATGGTCAAATGACTAAGGCAAGCAACAAATGAGTACGCCCCTCCCCCCCCCCTCCCCACCTACCCACCCCTTTCCTCGCCCCCCCCCCCCCCCCCCGCCCAACTCCCCCACCCCTTTCCTCGCCCCCCCCCCCCGCCAACTCCCCCACCCGCCCGGCAAGCAAACCGCGTGCTTACCCTTCACACAATTTCTACGTCGAAAAACAAAACGCAAAAAATAATCAATTCAGCCTCCAGACGATGGAAGCAAACAACTTTTCTGGGCGCACGCAATTACTTGTGGTCAACCCCACCCTATATCCCCTTCCATATGGTGGTACAGTAATGGTCCCTCCATAGTGCCGGTGTATACGTGCCAGGCAACAATACCGCCACTAATATAGCGGCAACCGGCACCATTAATAACTACTCCCTCCGCACACTACCACACTACCACACTGGCTACTGCTGTAATCTGCCATCTGTGCCAAGCGATATATGATAGGCACAACAGCGGGCAGCCGGCACTACCGTACTCAACCGGTACTATAATATAAATCCGATAATTTCATCCCCAATCAGGGATTGACAATCTTTTCGTCCCGTCACTACGATAATTGACAATCTTTTCATCCCGTCACTACGAGAAGCGTCGGCCACACGAGAGTCAAACGAACACAAAAACAAAAACAATCTGCTCTGCTCTGCTCTGCCCGTACTATCAGCTCGCACCCAGCACCCCAGCGCCATTATCAGTACAAACAAGACGCCACGATATCAAGCTCTAAGCCCAGCTCGACACCTGTAGCAGAGGCTCGAGACTTACCACAAACAGACAAAAAAAAAACGTCATGGTGAGGAGACCAGACGGTGCTATGCCCCAACCACCCGTACAGCGCTCTCCCGCACATGCGCACACGCCGCTAAAATACCCACAAAACCTCACCACACAATGAACCACAGAAACATATCTGCCCCAAATAATGGCACCCCGAAGAAACAATCACATAGAAAGGTACATCTTGTTGGGCTGGACCCAAAACATCCAGTTCCAAGTCGTTTGTCGTTTTCAACGATTTCCAGGTGCTACACAAACACACACGCCTACACGAGGGGGGGGGGGGGGGGGGTCACGTCCTGATGCATACCAAGCACGAAGCAGGGATCTCAGCGGCAAATATCACCACCGCTGCTTCTTTGCCCGAACCGTGACCTATTCCGCCGCTTTTTCTCCTTAGCTCCCCCGGAAGCAGGGCCCTGCTACCTGTTACCGTCAGGCGTCTTGTGCCCGCTACCCACCCCCCCCCCCCCCCCCCCCACCATGGCTTCCACCCCCACCATTACGAATACGACCACTACTATGACCACGCCCACGACCACCACCACCACCGCCCCATCGCCGACCCCCTCCATTACTGTTGTTGTTCTTGTTGCTGTTGCTCGTGGACGTCACGGACGAGTCTGGATGGTGCGCCTTGCATGCCGCCTGGCCGACAAAAAGCGAGGGCAACCATCGATCACACACACAAGGTAAGAGAGAGAAACGGGCTTACGGAGCGAAAATACTCGAATACCATGTTATCCACCAATAACATAAGAACATCCATCAACACCAAATATACTTCGACGTCTAGCAAAATACCAAAAAAACAAAAAACTTGCCAAAATACTGTATAAGAGTAGTGACGTGACACAACGTTACAAAACATAGTAACGTGTAACGTAACATAACATCACAAAACGCAGATTAACGTAACTTAACCGATACAAAGACGGCTATATTAGGACACGGCGGTTTGACCCCTTAACTGACCGCCCTCTACACTAAAACCAGTGTATTAAGGATGCTGGAGACCGCGGTTTGACCCTTTGACTGACCACCCCCACACTAAAACCAGTATATTGACGATGCTGGAGACCGCGGTTTGGCCCCTTGACTGACCGTCCCCTACACTAAACCAGTATATTGAGGATGCTGGAGACCGCGGTTTGGCCCCTTGACTGACCGCCCCCTATACTAAAACCAGTATACTAGGGCCAAAACAACCCGCTACAGCAGTGGTGCACACATTTTGGAGACCATCCGGACGAAGGCCAAGAGAAGAGATAAGGCCGGGTAAAAACCGGCTTGACGCACGAGAACAAAAAAAAATCTTCGAAGTAGTATCGGATGATAGTTGTAGTACAGCAGTAGTGAAAGGTAAGGACCAAAATGCAGAGCAGATCATCGTATAAACTGCTTTGTCTCGGGGTGGTCTAAAGAATGGTGACACCGCTGCATATATACTTGTAGTCCGATATTTCCGGTCTATTGGTCCGACAAGACTGGTCGCGTAGCCCCAAGAGACCGGTCTCCTAGCCCAAAAGACCGCCCTCGAGTGTACTATATATAATAGGAGGGTCCTTGCGAACAAGATGGTTGGAACCAATTTGGTTGGGTTTCATGCGGTCTGTTTCCTATGCAAAGATAGCCATCACCCATGGAGCCCTCCCAAGAGTTCACGTTCAACCCAAGCCATGACAGTGATGTTGGAAGCGACACTCTGGTCACTGCTTTTGCCACAAGCTAGCTTGTTGCTTGGGAAGGTCCTAGAGTTTCCCGGGTTGGGGCCATTTATGTACATAAAGCAGATCATACCCAAACTCAACCAAATTGGTTTCCACCCAAATTCTTCGTAAACTCTTTGTATGCATCCCACGAGTTGCATACGAAGACCGGTCTCCGGCTCCAATAAGACCCGTCTCCTAGCCCCCAAATACCGGTCTCCTATATACCGGCATCTTCGGGTAGAAAACGTTATCGCAACGTAACTGAAAGCAACGTGGAGCAACAAGCAGCAAGCACCACGCACCTCGAGGTTCTCTGGAAGCAGGAACTGCATGACGTGGCTCTTGTAGGTCCGCAGCGGACACTCGTCTCTCTGGCAGAAGTTCGGCCTGACAACCCGGCCGTTGTAAAGCATCCTCACGAACACGTCGCCCTCTGCCTGGCCACCCTCGACCTGATCACAAAAACACACACACGTAAGGCAGACCCGGGCCGGGGGGGGTACTAGTTTGTTGCTTGCCTTAGTCATTCAACCATTGAGAACGTATCCTTTTCGTTACGGGGGTCCATAGTTAACAGGACCAAATATTGTCAGTAAAAATAGGTAAATATATAGGTTTTTATGTATACCATAGGTCCTATTCCCTATGAACCCCCGTAATAATAGAGACACCTTCAACAGTTGGGCGCTGATCACGTTGTCTCCATATATTACATGGAAACTTTTTTTGGGAAACTTGTCCCCTTCCTGTTTCGCCGCCTGTGGCCAGCACCTATCTCTTAGGATAGCGATCGTTGTATCGCTGTTATTTAGTGTATCAAACTTCTCCGTGTCACACTCGTGTATTTCCCTAATCTCGTCTAATACCTCCCGTTCCTCCTTGTACATCTCAGTGTCCTTCTGCGTGAGTTCTACTACTCTATTGCTTTGCCACACGGGCACATCCGTGCATCTACTTCCTCCTCTTCCCGGCTACTGGTGTACCTCGTTCTTCTTTCTGGCAGGTTCAGGTCCCCCACACGATATCGCAGTTTCAGCGTTTTCGCCAAGTCCATTGGGCCGTGCAAAATACGCTTTCATTCGTATCCCTTCGGTTAATCCTCCGTACATCTTCAAGGATTTCACCTTTTGTTCCTTTGCTCTAGCCTTTACTTTCTTTCTACCATTGCTTCCACTTTTCGCGCCGCGGACATCATGTCTCCTTGCTTTCCTCCTATAGCCTTCCATACTCTTACAGGCCCGGTGGGGGGATTGAAAAAAATACAGACACACGCACACACAAACACGAACACGAGCCACAAACACATGGGTACGGTGCCACGAAAAAACGACACGACAAGTTACTGTTTGAGCCCCAGACAGGAGGGGGGGGGGGGGGGGGGGGGGGGTACTTACTCACTATCAACAGGAGGGGTACACTAAAACCAAGTAAACATAATTATACAAAAAAAAAAAAAAAAATTAAATTCGTCGAGACATCTATCTCAGCGTTCTGACCTTGGACAAGAGTCTACTACTGCTGTAGGTCGCCTACTATATATATTTTTAGTGTACTCGAGGGCAGACCGAAACATAAACAAAAAAACAAAAACAAAAACGAAAAAGGCATACACAGGAAACAGTGATAAAGTAGAAGACACACGAAGAAAAAAACAGCGCTAAACAATAAAAACGAAACGCTAAGGCTGTTTCCTTTGCGGTTCGATTTCGAGCTTCAGATTTGTATTTTTCGATCTCAAAAATGAATGACCCTGCCTATGCGGTCCAAATATGCAAAAGCCGACCAGAATTTTCTCGATTTGAGAATCCGATGACCCAAGTCGTCGGATTTTGCCCCAAAACCCGACGACCTGGGTCATCAGATTTTCGAAAATCGAAAAATGACATGCTCTCTAAATTCAAGATGTTATCCACCACAGCAAACAGCAGCAGAACGATCGATGAGTTGGATAGTGATACAGCTGTATAGCGACGTTGCTTCGCGCCCGACGACGGCGCGTCCCTCCGTGGCCAGACTAGAGTCGGCTGGCGTGGGCTCGGGCCTAAAGAGAGAAGCGCACTCGGCACGCGCCTCTCCGTGGATACGTACTCGTAGACTACACTGCTGTACAGCAGCAACAGCAGCAGTCAGTCACAAAATGAAACACACAATACCAAGACAGGTTGACTCTAGCGCACTCGCCACGCCTCTTCGCCGCCAGACCAGAGGCAGTCAGTGCGGGCTCGGACGCTTGGGTCCTACGCGCAGGGCAGCGCACACAGCGCATCTCTTCGCGGCGCCAAACCACAATAACAGCAGTTGGTCTCGGTGATTGCTCGAACCCCTACAACAATAAATCTGATTTTTCCGTATAGGAAGACTCTTTCGATCTGCCAATCTTGTGTGAAAATGCGATCAGGTCAAAATCTGAAGCTCAAAAATCGAACCGCATAGGAAACGGCCTAACAAGGTAAAAGGCAAAAGCAGACAAAGTACAAATAATAAAAAATAAACAGAATACGAGCTAAACACAAAAAAAGTAGAAAAAAAAAACTATAAAAAACCAAACGAAAAGCCCCGGAAAAAACATCAAGAAAGCTCGTGGGGTAAAAAAAAACAAGTTACATACACGAAATTTGAACGTGGAAGTGTGGTGAGCTTAAGCGTTATTCTTACCAATCCGCCGGAGGATAAAAACAAAACAAAAAGTTGAAGCTTGACCTTTCAAAGCTTTAGACCAAACCTAAAAACGACACGAATGTACACCCGAAACCTGCGATCTAATCGAGACCGGGGGTAGCAGCCACAGCACTAATACTACAATAGTATCATGCCAAGACCAACATCAACACCCCTGCCACCGTCACAGACAAAAATACCACAAACACCACCACGAACATCAACACCACCTCTGTGTCACCACCAACAACAGCACCATCAAGGCCACTACCAACACCAACACGAGCATCCTCAAAACCACCGAACACAAACATCACCACCACGAACATCAAAACGCCTCCGAACAACCGAAACCACCACCCGCGCCAACACCACCTCTACCAATCACCCCCCCGCCACCAAACATCACCATCACCAACACTACCATCACCAACACTCATCAACACCACATCTGTGCCACCAACACCAACACCAAAACTTGACACGATCTCCGCCACCAACACCACCACCAATAAACGCCGCCGCCACCACCACCAACACCAACACCAACACGATGTCTACCAACCACCCCAACACCCCAACCAAACAATCACCACAACTACCACCACTACCACCACCACCACCACCACCCACCACCACCACCACCACCACCACCACCACCACCACCACCACCACCACCACCACCACCACGACCGCTACCCAGCACGAAACACACAACAACGCCACTAAACACTACCGCTACCACCACCAACATCAACACGATTTCCGCCGCCAACACCACCACCCACCAACAAAAACGCCGCCATCCCCACCATCACCATCATCAGCACCACCACCACCACCACCACCAACCACCACTTGAAAAAAAAAAAAAACGAGTTCGGACGGCACTACCCACCCTAGGCAAAGTCTCCGCCTCCGTCCGTCGCCAGAGCTCCAAAACGATGTTGCTAGAGTAAGGTGGCCACGCCCAATCGGTCACGTTCAGCGCTGCCAAAATGCCTCCCACGGTGTCCACCTCCCCTGCATACACCTTCAAAATTGTTTGAGGCGGTTTTTTTTTTCATGGGGGGGAGGGGGTGGGGGTTGGGGATGGGATTAGAGTTGGGGGGCGGTTGAGGTTGGGGTTGGGATAAGCCGTTTGATGCTTATCTTGAGTCATTACCCATTTGTTGCTTGCCTTACGTCATTTGGCCATTGACCGCGCATTCCTTTCGAGACGGAGCACCGTTCCTACTCCAAATAGAGACATCTCCCAACAGTTGGGCGTTCATTACATTGTTACATAGAAACCTGTTGAGAATGTTTCCTGTTTCACCACCTGTGGCCACCATGTACTGCATCTCCCAGGAGAGCGGTCGTTTTCTCGCTGCTCATCTAGTGTTGGGGAGGGGAGGGAGTTCGCGGGTTTGGAGTTGGATTTTGGGGTTAGATTTGAGGGGGGGGGGGGACTAGAGTTGGGGACAATGGGGAGGGTGGGGGTGGGTGGGGGTCGGGGTTAGGCTAGAGGTCGGGGGGGGGCATTTTGGGGGCGGGAGGGGGAAGGCGTGCGGTGTTGGTATGATAGCCGTCGGTATGCTAAAAAAAACGGCATACAGACAGTTGTAGTCAAAGCTTGCAGGACTCTTTTCACGTTATAGGCGGTGGCGACACAGGAATCGTCTAGCCCCCCCCCGCCCTCCACACCCCACCTCCCCACCCCGGCAATTGCACTTTCATCACAACACGCGCCATCCAAGTAAGTATTGCACCAAGCTTGCTTGTAAGAATAAGTTTTGAGGATTTTTTCGATATCAAAAGCTATATGTCAGAGAGAGGGTCAGGCACTTCTCGGCAAAAAAAATACCGCGGGAATTGTCTTGTTTCTTTTTGGGGGGTCTGTCACCTGGACCGTCCCCTTCGCCTTCGCCAACGCTTGATCATCCGAATCTGTCCCAGTGTCGCGGTCCCCCGTCAGCTTCCTGATTCCGGGCGACATGCAGTATGGTGCGGAGCGGCGGGTTCAAAGCAGGGGAAAAGAAGACATCAATAGGACAAACTCATGACGTACTATTAATATCAAAAACAAGAATAAAAATAAACACGAAGCGACGACACCAAAAAAAAAAAAAAAAAAACGGAACAGATCAAAATCAAAACAAAAGAAACAGAAAACAAATATGGACCGAACAAGAAACAAAAAACACACCTCCTACTACTGCATATACAAACAAAAAAACGAGAAACAGACCAAAAAAATACAGCAAAACAGACGCTAATAATACAAAAAAGGACACAAAAACACAAACATACACACCACAAAACCGAGGCATTGGAGCGCGACGGGATAATTTTTCGACAACTCGCCATTAATGTAACATTACGCGTACAGGTAAGCATTAGGCTAGATGCTATTACGGGGGACCATAGTAAAAAGGACCAAATTGTTAGTAAGAATAGGTAAACATATAGGTTTTAATGTATACCATAGGTCCTATTAACTATGGACCCCCGTAATAATGTCATCCGAATGGGGGAGGCGAGGGAAGAGGGGGGGGGCGGGGTACATAGGATGGGACGTTGTACACCTTGGATCCTATCTTCGACAAAAAGGTTTAGTTTAGTCCACACCAACTCCTCATTTACGTCCTAGAACATGCCGAGAAATTTCTCAGGCCGTCGGGGGTGCTTACGACTTGACCCAGCCTCGACAAAATGGTTGATATTCCACACACCGATATCGGCAGTACTGACAATTGGTACCGCCGTTGACGAGAGTGGGAAGGAGACGGCAAAGGGTGCGGCCAGGTTCCCGAATCAGTTTTCTAGGTCAGACGGGCACCCATGTTACGATCACCGCCTGGAGTACGATGTTCTCTTCTTTTTGGCCTTGTGTTTCCCCCTTTGTTTTCCTTTCTCCGCCTCGCCGTCCGTATGCCGGTATCTTCCTCTCCTTCGTGTTGCTTCGTCCGCGCGGCAGCTATATGTCCTTCCCGAGTACGTATGCTTTCCGTCTAGCGGCCTTGCTGATTGATCTCCTTGTTTCATTTGTATTATGTTTCATTGCAGAATTTATTTTTGTTTTTATTGTCTTTTATCTTATGTTCTAGTTTTGCTCGTGTTGTGTTCTCGTACCGGTACGCTTTTTTTTTTTTTTTTTATCCTCCGGCGGATTGGTAAAAATCAAGCTTAAGCTCACCACATTTCCACGTTCCAATTTCGTGTCGTGTGTACTGGCACCTCACTTGCTTGACCCTTGAATTTGCGATTATTTTTGTTTTTTTTTTGTTTTCCTTTGTCTCACAGTCTGTGACCACAGAATCAGTATCTCTCTAGGATAAGGAATCAGGACGGACACTGGGTGTACTGATGAAGCTGGGTAGAAAGGACGATTTAATGTGAAGACAACAACAACAACAACAACAACAACAACACCAACTCCTCATTACATCTTCGTTCCGAGAAACTTCCCGACTCGGTCCAGCGTCGACAAAACGGTTCATCTCAGTCTACACTAACTTTTCATTACGTCCTACCGCGAACACTCCCGAGAATGTTTCTCGGGCGATCCTGGTGTTTACGACTCGACCCAGCTTCGACAATGGTTGATTTCAGTCCACACTACGTGGGACCATACGTACTAATCAGGACCTGTCATGTACACAAAAACCTACCACTCTGCCCTTTAATATAAGGACCCTTTTCACACTAATATTCAAACACAATGTTGCTTATATTTAGATACAGAGTGGTATACATTCCAGTATTTTTACCCAGCACATTTGGCCCTGACCGCCATGTCCCCCCGTAACAGAGTATTCCGAGAATTTTCCCAGGCGATCGGGGTGTTGACGACTAGACCCAGCTTCGACAAAAGTGCTGATTTTAGTACACACACTATTACTACGTAACACTCATCATTGCATCTGCACAACCACATCAGAAGGGATGACACCGCCTGTGACCACGGTTTGTCCAGAACGCCTCCGAGGGTTAGAAACCTGGAGTCCCGCAAAGTAGGCTGAAACGTAGAAGAAACTTATGCTTAGAAAAAAAGAAAAAGAGGACCAACAACAAAAAAAAAAAAAGTACAGGCCTGCCTTCATTCATGGCATTAACGAACGCGCGGTTTGCTTACCCCAAGTTCTTCAGCAGTCGCGCCAGCAGTGGTCCCGCGTAGAGCGACGCCGTCTCTTCCCGCTGCTCCCGAAGCAGCGCAGGGCAGAGTAAAACGGAGCGAAGCAAAGCACAGCAAAGAAAATAATAACAAAGAAAAGCAAAGCAGAGCACAGCAGAGCAAAGCAAGGAGATTAAAGCAAAGCAGGGCAGGTCAAAGCAAAGTAAACCGAAGCACAGCGCAGCGAAGCTAAAGGAAACCGCAGCAAAGGAAACAACAACACACAAAAAGTCCAGGGCGCCGTCAGAGCCAAGAGAGGGAGGGGGGGGGTGTACTCAATATCGTGCATCACCGTAGTCGTATGGCCATAGACCCTCGCATCCCTAAAATGCCGGGACGGAGCATGTCGGGTTTTCACCGACCAGGCAGACATTGCTTGCACCAAGCGCGAAGCGCCGTGAGGTGTCTGGCGAGTCGCATGAAGGGTGAGCTGCATCCTACTAAGAACAGCTTTAGAGGCGGATTTTCTTGCATATGGATGACAGCATCAATTAATTGATTTAATGTCTGGTGTGGCCACTTCCAGAGACAGCAATGGCTTTACTATGGAACTGCCTCGTGGGTGCCTCACCATATACACAATACGTGATACAATCATCCCCCTTGTGCAGAGTAAAGGTTCTCCCCGCACGAAAATGATCTATCTGACTCGACCGCCAGCCGTGGTAACCGCCAAAAAAAAAAAAAAAAAGCAGTACCCTGGCTGTCTAGCTCACGCAGTGAGAGGCGTGTTTTACAGCGTCGTCGCCAACCGACGCCAACCCAACCTATATTTACCAGGTATATAGTGGGGAGGGGTGTGTACTCATTATCGTGCATGGCCGTAGTCATTGACCATAGACCCTCGCATCCCTACAATGCCGGGACGGAGCACGTCGGGTTTCCACCGACCATGCAGACATTGCTTGGGGGGGGGGGGGGGGGGGGGGGATGACCCACGGCCGCAGCATCATGCGCAGGAGCATCATCCTCTACTATTACTGTATTGACAATCATACAGAACCCACGATAAACACAAAAAAAAAAACGTGTAACCCCCTACACAATAATGTGTCAACAACACCATGGTTGGTTGTGATTTGCTCTGTTCCTGCGAAGCGAGTACCGGCACGCCGCGCCGGTTTGCACGCGGACACTTAATCGCAAGACATCAGACTATCTACCCCCATGCAAAAGCTCTTGTAGCTGTAGGATGTCAACCGACTCTTCAGAGGGTTCCACCTATAGGACCTACCGGCATGTCGACGGCTCGCGCATGTTTCTCGTACCTGCGCACGCACCTCACACGCTTGTTTCGTGAATTCGTTTCGGACGAACTGACACACACCTCAAAATTGTGGTCGCTCCGTCACTAGGGTCGGAGAAGAGGCAGGCCCCTTAATTGCTAACTCCTACCAGGTATTCCATTACATAAAATTGTCGGGGGGTTTTTTCGGTCGCTGTTTTTCCTGAGTGCTTGTGATGTGGGAGAGCAGTAAGGATTCCAAGGGAAGATGGTCCACAGAAGAGGTGTGACACAGGTGTCTGTGCTTGGTCAAACTCAGACCTGTAGTTCTTATTGGAGTTCTCTTATATTATTGGTGCAAGGCTTGCTCAAAAGGGGCAAGTGAGAAGAGTGAGAAGGGAGGGGGGGGGAAGCAGATAGATGCTTTTTGAAGCCAGAAGTATCATCTGGCTTCAACCGGCTATAATCTACTGGCAGGGGTGCATGCTATATCCTCAACTTCAATAGTACAACACCCCGTAAGGGTGCATGCGTGACCCTCGACTTCAACAGGACAACACCTCGTAGTACCCGACGTACGAACATACCACGTGCGTACATCTCTGTCTCCTCGGCTACTCAGATGGTAGTCTGCGTATCATTTCCGCAAATACAAATATCTTAATCCAGACGGGGTACGCACGTGTGCGAGGAATACCAGCCTGCGTACCGGATACTACAACTGCTAAATATCTTATTCCAGACGGTAGAAGGGATACGTGTACGGAAGAATACTAACCTGCGCACCGGTATTACAAATACAAGATATCTTATTCCAGACGGTAAAAGGAATAAGATCCAATTACTAGAATAATATATAACGGTCCCTACTGGTGGTTGGTCTAAATACTATAAACCAGGGTACTCTTATCACATTAGCCCACCCTGAATAGCCGTAGATGCAGATCCCACGACGATACAGAGATGGCTACTTAGACAATAGAAATTCGGAAGAGGGGGTCGAAGATACTGCTATTCAAAACAAACGACAACCCAATGAGACCATAGACCAACCCACATCTCGTAAATGGGGGTAAGACGCCTCTGGTAGACAGCATTCGTGCTAGAGAAGGAAAACGTGAAGGAAACGAAAGAGCAACGACAGAAAAGGATGTCGGCCGTGGTAGAATACGAGAAACGCCAAAGGGGTGGTCGGCTACTGTAGGCCCGATAGAAAAAAAAGTCGTGGCTATCCGCGTTGTAGGCCTATGAGAAAGGCGGGAGAGATCGATCGCGCCGAGAAACTGGTGGCCTCACTAAGGGCCAAACATGCCCTGACTCTGGCCTCTCAAGGCCTCGACCCCACTCCCTTCCGCGCGGTTTCGGCCGCTGCCTCGACTTCCGGCCTCGGCCCTACTCCCCCTCGCACGGACCCGGCTACTACCTCGATTCCCTCTTCCACTGGGTCTACCGGTCACCCGCAGGCGCCCGGACGACGACCATGATCGCGACAGCAACGACAACAACCACAACAACCGTACCTCCGACATCCCGGCCCGCCGCGCGTCATCGTCCAGCTCGACAACACGCCCCCGGTCCGGCAACAGCGGACCTTCCCCTCGGCCTGAACGACGCCCACGGCAGCACAGTGATGGCGACTATTTCTCCTCGTCAACCGACGAGGACTACATCTCCGAGGAAAACAGGCAAGTGACCGATCGTGATATTGCTCCGCTATCTGTTTGTTTTGCGGCAACCAACCTTTCGGATACGCCGTTACCGCCCCAGAACCAACCTGCCCCCCTAACCGGCGACACAATCTCTATTGCCCCACCGCCTGGTCAGTATCAGTCAAATGCGCCACTACAGATCAGCACTCCCCTCTTCAATACCGCACCCCCCACTACACAGCTACCATTCAGGGACTCCCTCGTCGCTGCCTGCCAATACAACCTCCACCACACTGCTACCTCCAACAGTATACACGTAGCTCCCCCACCACTGCCTTCCCATACAGCTTCCGTTGCGGCCCTGACCTCTCCGTATCCCGCGGCGCCCGGTCGAACAATTTCTACTGCACCGTTGCCGGCTCCCGCCCCCCCCTAAAACAACGCAATCTCCATTGCACAACTACCTCCACAGTTCCCAGCGACCCCCACCCATCTGCCCACCCATGCAACCTCCGTATCAGCCCAGGCCCCTCCGCGTCCTACCGCGCCCGGTCTCGCAGTCCCCATTGCGCCAGTACAGGCTCCAACACCTCTCCCAAACAGCACGACCCCCACTACATCGGTACTCCCTCAACACCCAGTTGCACCCACCTGCACTCCGGTCACCTCCACTCCTGCACCGGTCCCCCTGCCGCAATTCCCACTACGCCCCAAATCGCTGCAGCTAGTACCCACGACTTTGAGGTCAACCGCAAGTACATTGACTTGGACTCTCGGAAATTGGAGCTCATCGACCCAACTCCCTTTTTCCTGCGGGAACCGACGATTGTGTAGGAGTTCAACAACTCATAGCTAGCGCCAAACTTGTCTTGGCGGACATTCTCTCACGCTGCGACGACTCCCCGAACGGTGCTCTAGACTCCCTGCGTTGGTCACCAGGATGGACCACCCCGCTTCACCGGTGTTTCCCGGAAAGCCATCTAGACAGGCACCAACTCCCCGATGTCCCTCCTTATCAACAACTTTTTTCAAGCAGGTGCGCGATCACCTTCGGGAGAAGGACAACGCCGGCCCGTCTGCCTTCCGCTTACCTCTTGCGTCTGCTGAGCACGCACTTCGACCACGGCGACCAAGGCCGCGCATTCGAGAAGCTTCAGGCGTTCGGACTACCAACGGGCACGGTGTATTCAAGTTATTTGCGGGCTTTGAGGGAGTTGACATCGGTGCTCGTACAAGGTTCTGAAAAGGTCTTCAAGCCTAGCGACGCCATGTGTTAGTAGACAGAGGTAGTGGACCAGTGATAGTAGACAGTTTCCTGCTTTGACTCCGGTTTTGTACCCGGGTGAATTGATGACTGCGGCAGAAACCTTTCCCTTCGGTCTCGGCCATGTGGCAGGCTCATGAAGTGTACGCTACGAATAATACACCTGCCATAAACGGCCCAAAAATATTTTTCTTATACCTCCCCAGGAGGCCACACGACGTTTTCGAACCAGGGTACTCTTTATCACACGCTGCCAAGCGGGCTGTAAGGCAGTCAGATCGGGAATGGGCTTATTTTTCATCACCGACGCTCGCTGCGGGATGGGTGCATGGAACCACTCTGGCCGTAAATATAATGAACGCTTGGTATTCGTGTTGATGTACAAACGGTCCTTATATTCCAGTCCAAAGAGACCCTTTTACGGCCGACTGCAGTCCTGTTTGGGGGAACAAAACAGTCAAACTATTACGGGGGAACATAGTAAATAGGACAAAATATTGTTAGTAAAAAATAGGCAAATATATAGGTTTTTGTGTGTACCGTAGGTCCTATTTACTATGGTCTCCCCTAATAATAAAAAAAGAGATTTGTCCCTCAAAAACGGGACTGCTGTCTTGAGAGGATTGATAATAACCGCGCAATCAATCCGACGAGCAGCCTAGGTTTATAACGAATACGATCGGAAGAGCGAAAGTTTTTTTTGCCTTTTTAGGGGCCCTTAAGGAGCCCCATCAGTCAGAAATTGCCTCCTAAGGAAAAAAAAAAGGTGCTATTTACGGGGGGACCATAGCGAATGTTGTTGGTGAAAAATAGGGGAATATATAGGTTTTTGTGTTTACCGTAGGTCCTGTTAACTATGGTCCCCCGTAATACGTACCACTCCTGTCGTATACCCACCCACTCGTCCACCCAAAACTGTCGTGCACCTGCAAGCAGACAGATCGCCGCCGGAACCTCCCTGAGCAAAAGGCAGTGACAACAGCAGCAATGACAACACGACCAACAACAGCAACAACAACACCAACAACATTGCCAACAACAACAAAACGGCATTCCGCTTTGCAAACGAAACGGCGGTCTACGTCTCTAAACAGCCAACAGGCTACGTTCGTGCGTAGCGGGTCCCGATCGCACGTGTAGGGTCGAAAAGGTATCGTTTCGCAGAAAATGGCCGTTTTGCATCTCGAAATCTGTAACCCTTTTGAGATATGTGCCTGTTCGCACCTCTTCCGCTCTGAAACATGTGCCGGTTCGCACCCTCAGCACTTCGAAACGTGTGCCAGTTCACATCTGCGCGTGCGTCGTGTTGGATATCGCATCGAAAGTTCCGATACATCGAAATATCGAACATTGATATATCGAAATCGTAATTTCCGATACGTCGAAATCTCGAACGTTGATATATCGAAATTTCCCATATATCGCAGTTTCGAACACTGATATATCGTATCGAAAATTCCGATACACAGAAACCTACGAACACCGGTATACCCAAATTTCCGATATTTCAGATACATCGAAGTCGCGAACTTTGTTGTATGGATATTTTTCCGATATTTCCGATGCATCGACTTCTCGAATATTGATACCTGTATACCGTATCGAAAGTTCCGATAAAATGTATCGAAATTTCTGATATATCAAAATATCGAGCATTGATATATCGTATCGAACGCGTTTAACCCTCTTGTCCCGTACAGTCTATACACTGCACAAAAACATTTCGGCATATGTCTGTGTGAGTTATTCACACCAAAACCGCCATTTCCATCCGTCGGCATGCCGCAAATCCAGTGTCCTCACTGCTTATTCATCGAAGAGACATGTACACTCGTACAAGCCCTGTGGTCACAAAAGTACGAGACACAGCGTATTAGATAATACACATGCTGGTTGCTTCGTATCAAAATATCGCAATATCACGTCGATTTTCATTCTTCACTTTCCGATATCGGCCATCACTAATCTGTAACACCGGCATAGAATATCAAAATCGTATCAATTGTTTTTTTCGTTTTCCCGATATCGCCCAAAAATAGTAAATACCAGCACCAGGTACCTGGTGTGTAATAACTGGTATATAGTGTACCTGGCATATGATACATATAATATACGAAAGGCTTGTAATACACGCGTGCCAGCCCACACGTTCGAGCCGATATCCGATCTGAAACGGCTGCCGGTCCCGCACCTGGAACGTGTATCTATGGCGAAACGACCAGTCCCCGGCCTCAAAAAGCCTGCTCGCTTGGTCCGGGCTGACGCACAGGGAACCGTCTCTTGGGCTGCAAGGCAAGGTCATCCCGTTGCAGGTCCTGAGCACAATGGGATGAGAGAAGAGAAGGTGATGCTAAATGATGAGGTATGACATGATACAAACAGGGTGCCGTCGAAAAGCATAGGAGAAGAATCGTACTAGAGATCGGGAATCGTTTCATGCACAATCTGTTGTTTGCCGTGGAGAGAACTATTAGGCGTTTGGCAAACATCGTGCGTGCTTATTTTTAAGAATTGATACGCAGCAAAGACATGTGCTTATGACACAGGGTTGGATAACGCGATAGATGTGCCAGCAAGTAGCTCTCCCTCCCAAGCCATAGAAAGATACAGCGCGATTTCGAAACAAATAGCTACAGGAACAGGAGCCAAAACGGAACAGAGAGCCATGTACCAGCATAATACAGTCTTGGAGACATCACTCACAGAAACGTCGCCTTCGTGCCGAAGCCATAAGCCAAACAGCTTCAAACTTCGAAAAACAAAGCGCAGGCACCATACAGAGGCACAAAACACGTACTCCCCCCCCTCCCCACCCAGTCCTTCTCCGAAGCAAACCTACCTCGCTTAAACCGCGAGCAAAAACAAAACGCCTCCCAACGCCCACCCCCCCCCCCCCACCCATTTCTTCTCTCAGGCAAACCCACCTCGCTCACACGGTGTTGAAAACACACCGAACCCACACCTCCGCCCACCCCTCTCTTGCCCGCACCACCCCCCCTTTCTCAATATTTCTCACAAGTAATTGCTCGCTCGAACGATGTCCAAAAACCAGTCGACCCTGACCCGCCCACCTTACTCGAACAGCCCCCCCCCCCCCCCGTCTCGAAATGACCCAGGCGAACAACTAACGAGTACGCCTCCCCCCTCCCCCCTCCCCCTCCCCTTCCCCCGAGCAAACCCACCGTGTTCAAACGGTGTCCAAAAACCAAAACCGGATCAAATCTCGCCTTCCTTCCCTCAAGCAAACCCACCTCGCTCGAACGGTGTCCAGAAACAGATCAAACCTCGCCTCCCACCGCTCCGGAAGGGGCACGCCCGTCAATCTCCCCTCGCCGCCAGCCGCCCCCCCAACCCCCACCCTACCCCCTGCCCCCCCCCCCCCTGCAGCCCACCGACCCCGCCTGAAACCCCATCAGCACCGCCACCATTGCCCTTATCGTCATTGGAGGAGGAGGAGGTGGAGGGGGGGACGGCGGCGGCGGGCGACATAATGTCGACAAGTTTGTCCATCTCATGCCGAAGATTGTCCTTGAATGTTTCCCATCGGGGGTCCGTGTGCGCCAGCGCCCAGAGCTCGGCGAGCCGCTGGGGGGTGTGTGGGAGTGTGGGCGGGCGGGGGGGGGGGGGTGGGAGTGGGGTTGGAGCTAAGATTAGAGTTGAAGGGGTTGGAGTTGGGGTTGGAGTCTGGGTTTGGGGGGGGGGGGGGGGGGGGGGGGGGGTGAGTGGGGCGGGCGGGTAGAATGTGTCGTGGCAGTAGTAGTAGTAATGTGGTAGTAGTACTAGTGGCAGTAGTAATATTAATAGTGGTACTAGTGGCAGTAATAATATTAATAGTAGTAGCAGTAGTGGCAGTAGTAGTAGCAGTAGCAGTAACAGATACACCCGCGTGCACGCAAGGAAAAAAAAAAAAACACAACACGCACATACAAACAAGCAAACAAAACACATTACGAACGACCACAAACAATAAACAGGAAAGCACAACACGGCAAAAACAAGCAAACACGACAAAATTAAACACAGCAAACACAAAAACATATACCACAAGCATATCCACAAGAACAACCTCAACCAACTAACCAACAACTGAACCAACCGAACCAATCTCGCTCCCCACCCGCCCCCTCCCCCCCCCCCTAACCATCTTCTCGCCCTTCCACCCCCCTCCCCTCCCCGACATGCAAAAACCCCAAACCCACCGGATTCGCCGCCAGATGAGGCCAAACAAAAAAAGAGTATGTATCGTTCCCTCTTTTCAGGTCCGTGGCGATCTTCACCGTGCCTCTATCAAAATGGCGCAAACGAACAAATCAACCAACCAACCAACCAACCAACCAACCAACCCACTAAACCAACCAATCAACCAACCCACCAAAACAATCAGCCAACCAACCGATCAACCAACCAACCCACTAAACCAACCAACCAATCAACCAACCAACCAAAACGATCAGCCAACCAACCCACTAAACCAACCAAACCAACCAACCCACTAAACCAACCAACCAATAAACCAACCGACCAAAACAATCAGCCAACCAACCAACCAGCCCACCATCCCCACCAAACAAACCAACCATCCAACCAACCAGCCAATGACCCAGCTGCGGTACACACAGTATTAGTGCTGCACCTCACTGGGGCTATATAGCATACCTCGTATACGTCTCCCACCTTCTCTCGCCCGAAAACTGGTTTCGCGTAAAAAAACAAAAAAAATCCCCATGCCCTACTGTAGGAATGATACGCACCCTGGCTGGAGACACAAGGACCGTTTGTACACAAACATAAAGACTCAACGGTCTTTATATTCCAGACCAGAACGGCAATCACTGTAGTATTACGGGGGACCATAGCAAACAGGACCAAAAATTGTTATCAATATTACGGGGGTCCATAGTAAATAGGACCTACGGTACACACAAAAGCCTATATATTTTCCTATTTTTACCAACAATAGTTGGTCCTATTTACTATGGTCCCCCGTGATAGTAAAAATTGGCAAATGTATACCTGGTAGGTTTTTTGTCTGTGCAGTAGGTCCTCTTTACCAACCAACCGCGAGGTTTGACCTGACCCGTGAACGGTCTCTCTCTCTCTCTCTCTCTCTCTCTCTCTCTCTCTCTCTCTCTCTCAGGGTGGCCGTCACTTACGGCTGGCAGACGACTAACGCGCAATTTGATCGCCGTGGGTATCAATTGAGAGCTGCGACAATCGGGCTGTGGAGACCTCGCTGCATGAGTACACCCAACCCCCCGCCCTCCGCGTATAGATCATGCATTTACGATGCGAACCCCAAACCCACCGGACACGCCGCTAGCCGGGGTAAAAGGATATCGTCCCCCCTAACCAGGCCGGTGGCGATCTTCACCGTGCCCCCGTCGATGGCGTGCGTCAGCAGCCCGCGGATCATTCCTTTTAGCCCGCGCTGGATAACCTCGCTGTCCACGCTCCGTACGTAAAGGTTTGTTGGCGACTGCGACACATCGACACATGTACAGCAATAAGAGCGAGAACAAAAGAACGTGGCGAAACATTTTTGCACGAGAAAAAGTGAAAAAAAAAAAAAAAAAAAAAAAAAAAAGTATCGGGTACTGTACCTACTCGTACTACTGCAGGATACCGCGGTATGCACCGGTACTGCACCAGTAAGCGGTGAAATTTTTACGATCGTCTGCAGGAGAGAAACATCCACATCTCGGGACATATTTCCCACTTTGTTGACCTATCGAGAGGGTTTTCAAGGCAGACGCTGTATATATCCCCGGATGCTGCACGATCTACAATACATGCAGTTCCTCGTGTAGCCGGGAGGGAGCCGCATGATCCGCATGGCCTAGGACATGTCCCCTGGGTTGGATCTGTACTGTATAGCTCTCGCACAGCACCTGAGAGCGGCAGGTTAGTAGATCGTGATCTATCTGCAGATGATATTATGTGTCCGACGTGTGTGTCTTACAATGTATATATTACGGGGGGCCACAGTAAATAGGACCAAATATTGTTCGTAAAAAAAAACGGAAATGTATAGGTTTTCGTGTGTACCGTAGGTCCTATTTACTATGGCCCCCCGTGATAGTACGTACCACTACCCGAAAAAATCCACATCTGTTTTCGGTACCCGTCTTTGGCGGCCCACACGTCACGCCTTCCCCACCAAGACTGGATGTCCTCAACCCTATACTCGTAATTCTACTCTGATCCGGACCCCCCCTCCCCCCCCCGACAGACATGCCTAATTGTATCTTGCCAATCAGCCGTATAGCACGAGTGATAAGCTACTAACTACACTGGTGATAAGCTATCACACGGGTGATAAGATATCACACGGGTGATGAATATGACACACCCCCCGTAACAAACTCCAGAGCCGATTTTCTTCAAAACTTGGGGGAGGGGGGGGGGGGGGGAGGGGGGGGGGCACCCACAACAAACGAAAGTTACGAAAGTTAAACGGTCTTCGTGGAAATATCTCGTCGATCGGATCTTTTTCATACTGGTAGATATTAGACGCATCGCTCGGCGTTTAGTTCCGCTCTCCCAGCCGTTCTCGAGAGGAAAAAAACAGCTTCGAAGTTCGTTCGTTTCCCAGGGGGGTGTGCTATCTTCATCACCCGTGTGATAGATACGGTTGTCACTCGTCACTGAAACACGTGAGACACAGCGGTTATCGATCCTCTCGCAACAAAAGAGGCGTTCAAGAAGTCTAGCCTCGAATAAATACGTGGAAAAAAACAAAACAAAAACAATAATGCACCTGGTGCGCAATCTACCAGGTATATGATACCCACCGCTTTTGCTCCTCGGCCAGATTTGCATGACGTTAGCCTATCTGACATACCAGGTATAATTTTAGCTCTTCTTTTAGGAGAGGGGCCGACACCAAACTTTGTATGCGCGTGTATGTACCCGTTGTCACCGCTCTCACCATCTCCAAGAGTTCGCCGTAAATATCGCCCAGAGCTTCGCCGAGCATGTGCTGCTGCGAGATACCGCGACCTGGACACAAGGAAGGGAAAAAAAAGTCCGGTTCAGTTTGTACTACTAAGCAGCCGGCGTCCCCGGTGGCTTGGTAGGTGGTCCGCGAGCCTATCAAGATCAATTTCGTGAGTTCGAGTCTCACCGAGTGCATGCTCATAGGGACTTTTTCTTGCATAAAATTGATTAGCGGAAAGCGCGAGAGCGTGAGTTAGCTGTACATTCGATGAAAATCGACGAGCAGTGGGAATGCTGAACCCTATGCGCGATAAAAAATAAAGGCACGTACCGGGGGGGAGAAGGGACGACACCTGTGACCACGGCTTGTCCAGAAGATCGTCGAGGGTAAAACCTCCTACGAGTGGGCTGGAAAGTAAAAGTGATGATGAAAAAAAAAAAAAAAAAAAAAAACTACTGTACCACTACTACTACTACTACTACTACTACTGCTACTGCTACTACTACTACTACTACTGCTACTGCTGCTACTACGTGGGAACATGTACACTGTACGCGGTAACTAGAACCAAATGACTCGTAGTACGATAGAGGTACAGTACCTTATTTTGGCGAATCCGTTTCTGGATGGCGGGGTGGGGGCTCCTCGAGGGCTTCTCAAGGGCACTGACAACACTACGTACCCAACGTCGGTAGCATAGGGGCTCCTCGAAGGACACCGAAAAAAAACTACCCAGCATCGGTGGCCCAGGGGGGCTCCTCGAGGGCAGCGGGGAACTACCCAATAAAGTAAACAATAATTTCGTAGTACACCTGCAGGCGCGGATGGGATTGTTCTCTTGATTTCACCTCCTGTCCGCTTGGGCGAGAGATGCAGATCTCCTAGAATGCTGTTATGTATTACGGGGAACCATAGTAAATAGGACCAAATATTGTGCATAAAAATAGGGAAATATGTAGGTTTTTGTGAGTACCGTAGGTCCTATTTACTATGGCCCCCCGTAATAGGATGCTCGTATTCCAGGGTACGCATGTCTGCACTGCTGCTGTCAGGTAAGCGAAACTGTACGACGACACACCACACGCACGCAGCACGGTGCTGCTCATACTTTTCACTTGTGCATACATCAGCATGCGCTCTTCCTAAAAAGAGACGCTTCGTTGACGACTACGTCGCGAGAGGGAGGAAGGGAGAGAGGGAGGGATAAAAATAACAGCTACTCGTACTGATCGTAGTTATCAGAACCAAAAGTGGTGCATAAACATAGGGGGATACCTAGTTTTTGGAGCCCATGGTGGGGTCTGATTCTTATTACATTAGCCCCCCCGTGATAGTGGTACTGTACCTGGTAGTTGTTATTGCTGTTGGTGAAGGTAATGTTGTCGTTCCGAGGATAAGTGTCCGCTTCCAATAAACACACGGGTCGCACTGAACATGCATAGCTACTCCCCTCCGTTTTCTCGAGCTTGGCCGAATGAAGCCGTATTACTTCACTTGATTTTAAAAAGGGACGTCATGTACGACCGCCTAATTTATGCGTTTTTATAAAAAATATCTACATTTCCCAACAATGGCGTCGTCGGCAGGGCGCGAGATCTGGTACTTTTTCTTGGAAAACTTTGCCACCAACGCACACAACTTGACGGGCATCGGCACTTCTAAATGTCCTGCTTGCGCGAGCTCCTAGGCAACAGCTACCGACCGCACGATGCTATCTGTATCGATGGTGTGACAGTCCCTTTCGGGGCGCCAGATGCATCAGATACAGCGGTGTCTCGAAACATTTTCACATACAGACTGGTACCCTCTGTGTACCAAAACCATCCTCGACTTTCCGCACAGAGTGGTGCCCACTCAAGACCATCCGGTACAGGGCTAATTTAGAGATAGAACCCGGTAAAAATCGGCTCTAATCGGCTGTCACGAAGGGAAAAAAAAAAAAAACATGGGGATTACGGTGGGATCATTCTTTCAGCAAGACAGTAGTAAAAGGTCAAAAGACCATGCTACAGTACCACGTTTTCGGGCTTGTCACCGGGTACCGGGTCTTGACATTGTCGGAGGACTGCAGTCTCCTTTTGGGGGACAGACTACTTGCAATTTGACTGGTTTGTCTCCAAAACGGGACTGCAGTCCTAACAGTCTTAAAAATTTGGTTAATCCCTTTAGTACCGCAGTCCCAATTTGGGGACAAACCAGTCTAATTCCAAGTGATTTGTCCCCAAAACGGGACTGCGGTACTAAGAGGGTTAAAGAGGGGCACGCCACTGCTGTGTATAGCACAGCAAAAAAAAACAAAAAAAAAAACAAGACAGCCACCATAAAGAGGGATTACAACAGCAGTCAGAACCCACGGCCGTGCACTAAAAAAAAACCACGTGTTCCCCGTAGGCTCACACGCTACATTACTGTAGGTCCTGAATACCACTGACAAAGACAAGACAGCCACCATAAAGAGGGAATACAACAGCAATCAGAACCCACGGCCGTGCACTCAAAAAACCACGTGTTCCCCGTAGGCTCACACGCTACATTTCTGTAGGTCCTGAATACCACTGCCCCGCGATCACGTAGAACGACAGCCTCGTAAGCAGTTTATACACGCTGGCGGTAACTGTAAGCGCGCAGCTGACCATTACGGGGGACCATGGAAAATAGGACCAACGGTACAGACAAAAAAAAAAAAACCTACACATTTCCCTATTTTTGGTCCTATTTAATATGGTTCCCCGTAACAACACAGCAGCCCTTGTGTTACATACCGATACAGTAGGGGTAAGCCCCCCCATATAGAAGGTTTTCTGAGCAAGGAAGCGGTATCCCGATAGAAGGCGGTCGAAATCGCTTGGCGCCGACTGGGGAATCGCACTCACAACCTGGAACGAATAATGCGGCTCGCCTCCAACAAGGCGGTCAACATTTGCACTCACATTTCTTACTGGGAGACCCCTATATACCACGCGTAGCGTCCGCCGTTCGAGTGTCCCTCTCCTTGCATCGTAAGTATCGGGCAAATACGTAACGCATACCACCATTGTGCATCCAAAAATCTAAACTTGAAAAAAGACCGTTTGGATATTAAGATTCAATCAAAGCGGTCCTTCCACTTCTAACGGAGAGGTGCGAGATACCTGGTAACACACGGACGTGTCACATGACTTCGTATCTTCGTATCTTCGGACCAGTTCTTTCGTTTTAGATAGCGCGGGGCGAGAATGGTGGAAGCACCTCCCCCGCAGGCAGGGCCGGTCCCACCACCTCGTCGACGAAAAATCCCCCGATTTAGTAATATTACTAGTGCTTCTTCAATTGTTGCGGATGAAACCGAAAACAGTCGGAGGGACCTTTTCACAACGTCTGATAGGACAGACAGATCGTCGTTCCATGATCTAGATATTTGCATTTCAAGGCAGATCTATTCCGGACCTTGTAGGATCTGCAGGATCTGTACGATCTAGCTCATGTTGCCGGGTGGGACCCGTATGATCTGCGTGATCTATACTAATCACTACGCATACTCTACACTATTTACAGCGGACCATAATAAATAAATAGGACCAAATATCGGTAGTAAAAATAGGTAAATATATAGTTTTTTGTGTGTGCTGTAGGTCCTATTTGCTATGGTCCCCCCTAATACCTCTGACAACGGCAGGTGAGGAACTAGATCATCTACAGCACTAGACAGATAGATAGACAGATATATCATGATCTATCTGTTTGAGGTGTAAACCGTGTCCTCCGTCGGGGAAAGAAGAACTGTACCGAAGTACCTGGTACACGGTATCGGACTACCACTGTACTAAACGCTACGTCGTCTACTGCTGTGAAGTATGTCTGCGTAGACTGACGCCACGAGGTTCATGTTTTCGAGACTTGGAACATCTGACGACTTGGCACTTCCCATATCTGAGGGCTGGGCGGGTGGAGTCTCAAATGTAATACTGCAGTGGTTTCTGCCTTCTCTCGTTGGAGAGAGGAAGCCTCCATGAGAGCGGCAGGCTGGCCATCGATCTGTGTCCTCGAGCATGTTTTATTAGGCACGTATAGATGGATAACAAAATGTCGAAATGTATCTTATATTTAAGCTAGACTGGTAGGGGAAGGGGGGAACGTTCGAGAGAACTACTCTCATCCCGTCCCTGGCTAATAAGCACGACGATACACCCCATCGTCGAAAAACTCGAGTTTTTCGACGGGAAGCATGGATCGGATTTTTCGATCGAAACAGGATTTGAAGCCCTTCTCGACCCCTCTAAACAAACCGTCATGCGACACAGCGGATTTTTCGACGGAGAAAAAAAAATGAAGCCTTTTCCACCCCCCCAAACACACGGTCACGCCACACAGCAGCAGCCTGAGCATCTTTCCGGAGCTGGGTTGACTGCTCCACTGCTCCTGTCGCTGCTGCTCACAGCACAGCACACCCTGGAACCCGCGAGCAGGACACGCAGCCGTTTTCAGCGCCCGTATCAAAAGCATCCCCGGAAAAAGAGCACAAAAAAACTGCAACCAACCCCCCCCGGCAAACTCGATTCGACTGGTGATATATAGGGAAGGCATCCAGACACAACCCCGTCGAATTTATAACGGATCGAAAACCGACCTTTTTGATTCTTGCAATTTGACGGCATAAGAATCAGCCTTGGCGGTAGAGTAGGATCTAAATGATCTAAACCATGGTATGTCCGACGTATGAAAGGATAGCTAATGTATCGCAGTATTCGAGTATTGGCTACCGTGGCCCCCCTCCCGGCTCTCCGCCCCCCCTCCCCCCCAATTATCTTTCTCGCTCTCCCCCTTGTTCTCATATCAGGTAGGCCCGAACTAATATCGCGTTTTGTCATGAGTGCCCCCCCCCCCCTATTAAGGTATATAAAAGGTTGGGTTGGCATCGGTTGGCGACAACGCTGTAAAACACGCCTCTCACAACGTGAGCTAGATAGCCAGGGTACCGTTTTTTTTTTTTTTTTTTGCGGTCACCACTGCTGGCGGTCGAGTGATAGATCATTTTTGTGCTGGGAGAACCTTCCCTCCGCACAAGGGGGGGTGATCGTATCACGTAGTGTGTATATGGTGAGGCACCCACGAGGCAGTTACATAGTAAACCCATTGCTGTCTCTGGAACTGGCCACACCAGAAATTAAATCAGTTCATTGACGCTGTCATCCATAAGCAAGAAAGTCCACCTCAGACGCGGTTCTTAGTATTACGGGGGTCCATAGTTAACAGGACCTATGGTATACATAAAAAACTATATGTTTGCCTATTTTTACTAACAAAATTTGGTCCCGTTAACTATGGACCCCCGTAATAGCATGCAGCTCACCCTTCACGCGACTCGCTCAACACCTCACGGCGCATCGCGCTTGGTGCAAGCAATGTCTGCCTGGTCGGTGAAAACCCGACGCGCTCCGTCCCGGCATTGCAGGGATGCGAGGGTCTATGGTCATACGACTACGGCCATGATTGACAATGAGTACCCCCCCTCCCCCCCCCCGCGCGCGCGCGCGCCGCAACTTCGTAGCATCACAACTGTGTTGTTACCTGTCACGTCGCAACGCCAGCAGTTGCCATTCCAAAGCTTCGCTCGAAGAGAAGAGGGCTCGTCTCGAACACGCGTAATCTGAAAAAACGAACAACAAAAAAAAAAAGGAGGAGTATGAGGGGGAGGGGAGGGGTGCTAGTCGGGTTGTCTGCACGGGGAGAAATGATGAATGACCTAATTTCGGATTGTCACAGATGGCGAGACAAGCAGACGAGTGACCGCGCGCAGTTGAGCGTATGGCCTCGTGCGAGACAAGCAGAAAGACAAGAGACCGTGCACAGTTGCACAGTTGGGCGTAGACGGTCTACAAAGAGTGCTGTATCAACAACAACAGCCAGAAACGAATCGCTTTGAAGGGTTTCGCTCGGCAGAAAAAACGCACACCTACTGCTCTCAATTTAGCCGCTAGCAGTGGGCTGCTGGGCGAAGAAACGAAAGAGAAAACTTCAACTTCAGACTTACCAGGTAGAATTCAACTTGAACTTCAACCTCTATAATTTCAGTTTCGACATTTCACTTTTAGTTCAACCTTCAACATCAACTTGAACCTCTAGCTTTAACCTCATATTTCATATTTCCGCTTGATTTTGAATCTCCGACATGGATCTCGAAACTCAACTTCGACCTTCAACATCAAATACACCTTTTAAATCTAACATTCCTTTTCCAGCTCTAACCTCAACTTCGACAATTATCTTCACATTGAACGTTCTGCAACTTCAACTTGAACCTCTGGATTCAACGTCATCTTTCAATTTTCACTGACATTGTATCTTCAACTTCAACCTGAAAATATAAGTTCAATCTTCAACACCAACTTGCTCCTCATTTACTCTGCGCAAACCCTTTCACGATACGCTTTGTGCCGGTGACCCACCCATCCGTGTTTTTCCGGCATCCGAAACGGGCAACTGGCACAATGCTGCCTCGCCTCCACTGGTGTGGAGACCCTGGATGATACCAGGACCAATGTATGGGTGGTAGCGCAGTACAGTAAACTCAACCTTCTTCACCATCAACTTGAACCTCTATCTTCAACCTCAACCATCAACTTAAGTTCAACGTCATGTTGCATCTTCAAATCCAACCTCAAGGATTCAACGTCAACCTCAAAACTTAACCCCAACCGTCACACTAAATCTACTTCAACCACTTAAAACCCTCTCATCTTCAACCCCGGCGTTGAACTTCAATTTAATGTTGCATCTTCAACTTCAACTTCAAAATTGAACTTCCAACGTCGACGTTCTACCACAAAAGCCAACTTCCACTACAAAAGCCAATTTCGGACCTCTATCGGAATGCCGCTGGGGTCGTACAGGTCAGGCGCTTCGCAGTTCCAGGTTGCGTTGTTCTCATACGGCAGCACTCTTGGTGACCAAGGCGCCGATTGGAGGAGGTTAGAGCAGGAAGGGGGTGGGAGCAAGAGGTCGTTGGGAGGGAGGGACGGACGGAGGGAGGGGGAGGGAGGGAGGGAGGGAGGGAGGGAGGGAGGGAGGGAGGGAGGAAGGGAGGGAGGGAGGGAGGTAAGCGATCGAGCGGCAAAGCACAAGACTGGGGGGGTGGGGCGGGGCGGGGGGGTGCTCATTATCGTGCATGGCCGTAGTCCTATGACCATAGACCCTCGCATCCCTACAATGCCGGGACAGAGCACGTCCGGTTTTCACCGACCGGGCAGGCATTGCTTGCACCAAGCGCGAAGCGAAACGTGAGGTGTTCGGCGAGTCGCATGAAGGGCGAGCTGCATCCTGGTACTGTAAGAACCGCTAGTGAGGCGGGCTCGCACATGGATGACGGCTTCACATGAGCAGGGTTCAGTACCTTTCATACCTCGTCGACCCGCGTTGAATTTTCGATAGCGCGGTACATTTATACAGTAGTGCCGCTCCCCCTACTAAAACAGTGCCGGTATGTATGCGTCAGGCAACAATACCGGCACTAATATAGCGGCAACCGGCACTATTGATAACCACTCCCTCCGCACACTACCACACTGGCTACTCTAATCCCATCTGTACCAAGCAATGTCACCGGCACGATGTATAGGGCAGCCAGCACTATACAGGATAACCGGCACTACAGAGGGACCACCACCATGACGGGGGACCTACAGTAAAATATAGGACCAGCAATTGTTACTAAAAATAAGCGAAATGTATAGGTTTTTGTGTGTACCGTAGGTCCTATTTACTATGGCCCACCGTAATACTGTAGCCGACAAAACAAGGCTTACCCGCACGGCGCGCGGTCGCCGTTTCTTGTGATTATCTGGATGGCCCTAAGCTCGCTGCCGTGAGGAGCCTTGTAGGACAACGAGTCCAGGGCCCCGGGGAAGGGAGCGTGGCAGTAGTAGTTGTTCTGCTCGTACTCCGCCAGGTTGGCCACCTTGAATGTGCAACACCCAGCGAGAGAAGGAAGCCGGGGGAGGAGGGAGGAGGGGGGGGGGGGGGGGGGGGGCGTACCCATTCGTTGCTTGCCATAGTTATTTGACCATTGAACACGCATCCCTTTCAAGACGGAGCGGGGGGGGGGGGGGTGTACTCGATAGGAGAGATGTACTCGATCTCATGCATGGCCGTAGTCGTATGACCATAGACCCTCGCATCCCTACAATGCCGGGACGGAGCATGTCGGGTTTTCACCGACCAGGCAGACATTGCTTGCACCAAGCGCGAAGCGCCGTGAGGTGTCCGGCGAGTCGCATGAAGGGTGAGCTGCATCCTACTAAGAACCGCTTGTGAGGCGGACTTGCATATGGATGACAGCTTCAATGAGTTAGTTTAATTTCCGGTGTGGCCACTTCCAGAGACAGCAATGGGAGTACTATGTAACTGCCTCTTGGGTGCCTTACCTTGAACACTACGTGATACGATCAATTCCCTTGTGCAGAGTAAAGGTTCTTTACTTCGCACAAAGGATCTAACTCGACGACCAGCTGTGGGCAACCGCCAAAAAAAAAAAAAAAAAAAAAAAAAAAAACGGTACCCTGGATGTCTAGCTCACGTAGTAAGCGGCATGTTTTACAGTGTCGTTGCCAACCGACGCCAACCCAACCGGGGTGGGGGGGGGGGGGGGGTACTCGATATCATATCGGGGGGCGCTTTTCACCATTCATCGTGAAAAGAAAAGAAAAGAAGAGAAAAAATTGTCAGTTTTTAGGCGAAGGTAAAAGTATATATAGGGCTTTCTCGTCGTATAGAGCCTGAAATATATATATATACGACGCATCCCACAGTAGTAGGTGGAGGTTGCACTTTTTGGCTCCTGAAGTGCTCAACTACTACCGGTTAGTGTGATACATTAAAAACTTGTTTGAGGACTATAAAGCGCATAGAAGGCTTGGTCCGATTGGGCGAACAAAAATCTTCGAAGGCGTGATTCCGGTGATGATATGAGGAGCTCAGAGCAGCAAGGCACCGCCCCTGGAGGGGCATTGAAAGGTACCCTGCCCCCCACCGTGCGTAGCATACGACTACGGCGGCAGCGTGACTCTCGCACCCCCGGATTGGATTTCTTGAAGCTGTCGTTGTGCTCGCGTTTCCTTCGCTGCTCCGTCTCCGCCCTCTCCACCTGCCAAACCGTAAAGCAATAAAGGGACACAGCCGTTTCACAAAAAAAAAAAAAACGTTTCACAAAAAGCCGTTCAACAGATAGATGAGTGTTGGGATACCGACACGGATACATACCGAAAACCTACAAACCAAAATCGATAGAACAATATCGATACTTGATATTATAATTAATAGTACATATCACACGTACATTAACGACTTCGTTTCAGTATTCCGCGTAACGGACACGGGGTAAAATTTAATGCCAGGGGGTGGAGGGGAGGCATGAACACGTGCGATATTCCGATATATCGAAACTTTCGATACGATACCCCACACTATTATCAACCGATAATTTCATGAAATCGTCGCGTAGCAGCCCCCGCTTCGACCCTTTTAGGACCGCAGTCTCGTTTTTTTTTGGAACAAACCTTTCTCGGAACAAACCTCTGACCAAATTCCAAGCAGTTTCGTCTCCCAAACGGGACAATCGTTCTACAGGTTAAAGGCTTAACACAGGCGTTTCACGAGCCATTTTTCGCAGACCATTTCCCATTTCCATTCTCACATCAGACAGATCATCCAAAGATCATTCCCACTTGATGATACATCAGGTATATAATTCGGGGCAGATACATAGATCCCTGATCTGCACGACATAGCTCACGTTGGCGGGTGGAAGAAAGCCGTACACCATGGGAATCTGCGTGATCCGGCACACATTTCCTTAGGGCTGGATCTGTAGCATGCAGACCCTGCACTACTAATACGGGGGGCCATAGTAAATAGGACCTACGGTACACACAAAAACCTATACATTTCCCTATTTTTACTAACAATAGTTGGTCCTATTTACTATGGTCCCCCGTAGTATCACCTCTGACAACGGCAGGTCACTACTACCAGGACCTACAATAGTAATCAGGACCTACGTTACACACAAAAAACCTACATATTTACCTGCTTTTACTAACAATATTTGGTCCTATTAACTAGTAATTACGGGGGACCATAGTAAATAGAACCAAATATTGTTAGTAAAAATAGGTAAATATATAGGGTTTTGTATATACCATAGGTCCTGTTAACTACGGACCCCCCGTAATATCGTCCCCCGTGATATTACCAGGACCTACAACAGCAAATAATTTATTGCCGCAGACCGTGATCTCGTTCGAGGTGTGAGCGATTTCACGAGGCGCTCGAAAAGAGGCGTTTGGTTCAACAAAGCCGTTGCGCGTTCCGTTTCATGAACCGTTTCAAAAAGGCCGTCTCGCGTTGCACAGACCGTTTCAAAAACCGTACGTACCAGGTAGCTACCGATACAGTAGTACCTGGCACTATTACGGGGGACCATAGTAAATAGGACCTACGGCACACACAAAAAACTACATACTTGACCTATTTTGCTAACAATATTTGGGTCCTATTTACTACGGCCCCCCGTAAAATAGTATAAAAATACTAAACAAAGATGCCGACACGTATACGGGCGCGCCAAGGTCCCTTTGGGCATCAACTCTTTTTTATTACGGGGGCCTATAGTTAATAGGACCTATGGTGTACATAAAAACCTATACATGTACCTATTTTTACTAGCAGCATTTTGTCCTATTTACTATGGCCCTCCCGTAATAGCACTGCAGTCCCGCTTTGGGGACGAAGCACTCGAATTCTACGCGGCTTGTCCCCCAAACGGGGCTGCAGTTTTTGCCTTGAAAGGGTTATTTATAAAGCCTTTTATTACGGAGGACCACAGTGAATAGCACCTCTAGCACCTACGGTACACACGAAAACCTATACATTTCCCTATTTTTACTAGCAAAATTTGGTCTCATTTACTATGGTCCCCCGTAATAGCAGTGCAATGTGCAATTCACCTGAACTCGACTATAATTCCAAGTGTTTTGTTCCCACGATTGGAGTGCAGTCTCGAAGGGGTTAGTTGTCACACTATTCCGGAGGGAACATATTTAATAGTAATCAGGACCAAAATACGGTGTGTAAACACAGTAACCAGAACCAAAACATGGCGTGCAAACACAGTCATTAGAACCAAAACATGGTGTGTAAACGTAGTAATTATTACGGGGGTCCATAGTTAACGGGACCAAATTTTGTTAGTAAAAATAGGCAAATATATAGGTTTTTATGTAGACCATAGGTCCTGTTAACTATGGACCCCCGTAATAGAACCAAAACATGGTGCGAACGTAGTAATGGTGTGTAAACACAGTAATCAGAACCAAAATATGGTGTGTCAAGGTAGTAACGTAATAATAGTGTGTAAACACAGTAATCACACCAAAAAAAAAGCGTGAGTGTGAATGAACACAGTGAACAGAACCAAACACGGTCTCTGAACATAGCGGGGTACGTGGCTTTTGGGTCCATCGTGAGTTCTGATTTATATGCCCCTCCCCCCGTATTAACAGCAGTTTTAGAGTAGGTGAGAGGGTCAGTCAAGGGGTCAAACCCGGTCGTTTTCGTAGCGTCTCTTAACGGGTGTGCCCATAGTAATCCGGACCGGTCCTATACACAAAAACCTATACATTCAAGTGTTTTTACTAAGCATATTTTGTCCTGATTGCTATGCCCCCCCCCCCTCATGGTTACAAACCGTTGGACAAAACTAAAGAATCACGAGGCGTTTCACGAGGCATAGTTAGTAGATAGACGACGTGTTGAAAACACAACCCCCCACAGGCCGTTTCACAAAAAAAAAAGGAAACCAGCCAGGTATAGAGTTCCGCAAAACTATTTTCGAGACGCGTTTCAAAAAGCCCTGCTGGGTAGACGAGGCGTTGAAACACAGCCCTTCACAGGCAGGCCATTCCACAAGGCCTACTGGATAGACGAGGCGTTGAAACGCAACCCATCCACAGGCCGTTCCACAAAAATTAACACCGGCATACAGATAGTTTCGCTAAATTATTTCACCAGGCATTTCAGTAACAAAACCGTTTTCGAATGAAAAAATGTTTCACAAACCGTTTCAAAACGGGGAGCCACAAAAGCAAACAAAGCGAGGGGGGGGGGGGGGGGGGGGGGGGGGGGGGGGGGAGTGACAAGTAAAGGGTGGTGGGTGGAGTTTCCACCCGGTCGGCAAAACCGTTTCTATTTTTTCACAGGCCGTTTATTAACAAACTGTTACTGTTTCACGAAAAAAATAAACCCTAGATCGCAACCGCAAAGAAGGCCCCAACTCTACGTACTACATACAGGGGAGCATAGCAATCAGGACCAAATATAGGTAAAAATACTGAAATATATAGGATTTTGTGCATGTGATGAGTCCTGGTTACTGCGGTCCCTCGCAATAGTTACAACAAGTTTGTGCCCATAAGGTGCGTACGGTTGGAACGGGGAACGCGCGCGACTACAGAGGAAGCACATTTTGGCCAAAGTGTTTCGGACTGGCGGACTCCTTAGCTGAAGAATCGCTGGGATAGGATTTTTGCAGGTTTGACGCTGATTTTTTCGACGTATACCTGCTGTAGACCATGGCGCAGATTGTGACACCTCTGCCCCGAGTTCTAAGAAACAGTTTTAAATAGCAATGTCTAGTTCAAACGGTCCTATTACGGGGGACTATTGTAAATAGGACCAAAAATTTGTTAGTAAAAATAGGGAATTATATAGGTTTTTGTGTTTCCCGTAGGTCCTATTTACTACGGTCCTCCGCAATAATATCTACGGACAGAGCGGTACAGGCTTTCGCGTTCATGCTTCTCTAAGGTCAGCTTGTGGGTACGGACGTAGGGTACATGGCTTAAAACGTGCGTGCAGATGGAAAGGGGGCGAAGAACCCAAAAGACTATTATTTCACACGGCGGATAGATAGATCATCCACAGATAGATCATCTGTAGATAGATCATCTACAGATACACCATCTACAGACAGATCATCTACAGATGAATCATCTGCAGATATATCATCTACAGATAGATAATCTACAGATAGATAATCTACAGATAGATCATCTACTGATGGATCATCTGCAGATAGATCATCTACAGATGGATCATCTGCATATATATAATCTAGATCCTAACCCGTCGTTACGATATCTGTGTGTTGTTGATTTCAGATTAAATCGTCCTTTCTACCCAGCTTCATCAGTACACCCAGTGTCCGTTCTGATTCCTTATCCTAGAGAGATACTGATTCCGTGGTCACAGACTACTGCTGTGAGACAGTGGAAGACCAAAAATAAAAACAAAAAATCGCAAATTCATGGGTCAAGCAAGTAAAATGCCAGCGTGCCGGGTACGGCAACACAACGACACGAGCAAAACCAGACAATAAGAACAACAGGGCAATGCTGTGCAAGATCTTTATGGTATAGATTCAATCCAGGAAAAGCATTGCCTACAGCGATAAAACTGTGCGGATTATACCGCTCCCATCCGAAACCACGAGAGCTACAGCAGAACATACCAGGTATCTGGTATGTACACATCAGGAACACATCTGCCCCGAATTTATCCTAGTCTAAAAAGTGGGAATCGATGACATGTCGGAGTCTGTTAGGAGGTTTCAAAACCAAAAACAAACAAAAACAATATGCGTTGCTGTATTCAAGGGTTTCAGGGATGGACGGGTGGGGAGGGAGGGAGGGAGGGAGGGAGGGAGGGAGGGAGGAGAGAGGAGAGAGGGAGTGCATGCCCGCGTTCGCGTGAGAATTCACAACCAACTTTTACGACGAGCACAAAACTAGGCGTGTTTTTCGAAAGAAGCTTCAAGGGGGGACGCGGTTGGCGTCAAAAAAGATCTTCCAACCAGTCAAAAAGTAGGCGGTTTTTTCAAAATAGGTAAAAGGGGACAGGGTGGACAACAAACGCAGTTTTCCAACCGGTGAAGAAATACCTGGTACCAGGTACGCGTTTTCTTCGAAAGAGTTGCGGAGAAACAATGGGGTGGGCGAAAAATACGGTTTTCCAACCAGCACAAAAAAGGCGTTTTTTCAAAGAGTTACGGCAACGAGACAAATAAATTTCACCCAACCAGTGAAGCACTACGGCAGGCGTCTTTTTCGAAAGGGTTAAGAGGACAGGGTCGGCAACAAACCAGGTTTTCCAACCAGGACAAAACTAGGCGTTTTTTTCGAAAGGGCGAAGGGGACGTGGCGAGCGAAAAAAAAAACAGTTTTCCAACCAGGAAAATAATACCGGTAGGCGTTTTTTACGAAAGGGCTATCTATGTGAGGGGACGGTGTACGCGACTACATAAACTCCCACCAGCGCACCACCAGAGGCGTTGCTTTTCGGAAATGGCTGTAGAGACGAAGTCAGCGACAAAAAAAAGTATTCCAACAACCACAGAACTACTACTGTAGGCAATATTTTCGAAAGGGTTGCGGGGAAGGGGTGGGGGAGAAAAATAAGGTTTTCCAACCAGCAGAAAATTAGGCGTGTTTTTCGCACGGGATGCGGGGACACGGGGTGCCGCGAGAGTGCGAGTCTCTGACCTTCAGCAAAACCGGAGAAAGAGCCCCCAAGACGAAAACAACGACGACGAGCGCCTTGAAGTAGGGGTGTCTCACCCACCACGGCACGTCGGAACCCCTTTCCCCGGGGTCTCCCAAGTCCTGGCGTTCCAGACAAGACGACAAGAGCAAACAGTAAACAACAAGACAGAAGGAGGGGGAGAAGGAGATGGGTGGCGAGAAAAGAAAGGAGGGGGAGAGGGAGATGGAGAGGGAGACGGAGAGGGAGGGAAGAGGGAGAGGGAGAGGGAGAGGGAGAGGAAGAGGAAGAGAGAGAGAGGGAGAGGGGAGAGGGAGAGGGAGAGAGAGAGAGAGAGAGAGAGAGAGAGAGAGAGGGGGAGGGGGAGGGGGGAGGGGGAGGGAGACGGAGGGGGATAGGGAGAGGGGGAAAGGGGAGGGGCAGGGAGAGGAAAAGGGAGACGGAGGGGGAGACAAGAGGGAAAGAGGGGGAAGAAGGAAAAGGAAAAGACGGAGAGCGAACCGGTAAACAAGCAGGAGAAAGGGAAGCGCAATAAAGAACATGGGCAAGTGCAAGAGCAAGCGCAAAGTTAAGGTCAAGAGAAAAAGTTATAGGAAACAAGAGCAACAAAAGATAAATGCGGCGTCAAAGAGCAAGAGCAAAAGCAAGAAACCAAGATCAAGAACAACAAATAGCAGCGACAAGCAAGAGCAAACTAAGAAAGATCGACAAGCACAGAGCCAGAAACAAAGTAACCAGAACCGAAGCGCAAGACATAACGAGGAACAAAACAAAGCAGCAACGCGGTGGCGAAAGCGGGAGGTTGAGCAAAACGCGTTAAAAAAATTGCCAACGACCACCCTTTCTACTTCCCACCGGAAACCCAGCCGAGGCGGGGGACCGGGGCGGTGGCGAGGGCGAGGAGGGAAACCCCATGGAGGCGGAGCGGCGCGGTGCGGCATGCCACGGCACGGCGAGACGCGACTCACGTGTACTTTACAGAGGTCGCGATGGTCTAGGGGGTTGACGCGGTTGTAGTGCTCCGCGATCGCTGCGGAGAGAATGCTGCCTCGCCTTGTCTCCCGCGTCTGCCAAACAACACGAAAAAACGCAAAAGAGAACAAAACAAATCAGGGAAAAAGGGAGCACAGCATGACTTTATTTTTTTTCATGGAAATTCTCGATCTCACAGCTAGAAAGTGTATTTTCAAGCAAATACCAGGTACACATACAAGAGCACACAGATGGGTTTCGACGAATTCTGACTCATCCCACGGAAGGTAGGGGTTTGCACTTTTCCCCCACATTTTTTTCCTTTTCGGTCGAGCTCCTTAAGTGAGCCACTACTATTGCGGGGGACAATAGTAAATAGGACCAAATATTGTTCGAAAAAATAGGGAAATAAATAGGTTTTTGTGTGTACCGTAGGTCCTATTTACTATGGTCCCCCGTAATATGACCATACCGGTTAGGTATTATACTACTAGCACACGAAGTAGGGGGCGCAGCATACTTTTTCCTGGGGATCCTGACTTGATATTAGCATAGGAGCTCTGTATGCTTTATCTCAAAACGGAATTTCGAGGAAATATGAGAGTGCAACCCGATGGCCTAGGCATACAAGGCATGCCTCACTAATAGTGTACAACACCAATTAATCAATTAATGGCGTGCCCACATACGATAATGCAGGCCTTGTAGGGCGTGCGTGTGCCTTATTCGGTCCCTGCCAGTCCTGAGTGCCTTGTTATGTTTTGAGGCCGAGCGCTTCGAAGTCATGGTTTCGAACGAGAGACAATGAGCTCCCTCCATTCTCCTGTGAGGAAAAACAAAAAAATATATAAGCCACCACGCCTAGAGGGGGCATTTGCTCGTTTCGATCTCACAATAGTTGAGGGTAAATGTTCACGCCTCCACCCATATTGAAACCGTGGTCCCGCTTTGGGGACGAAATAGTTGGAACTAGAGTAGTTTGTCCCGCAAAACGGGACTGACGGCAGTTTGCCCCAAAGGGGTCGAGGTATATAGATAGCGGGGTGCACCTGCTATTTCTGAGGCCCCTGACTCGAGCTCTATAATTCGCCCCAAAACCAAACCAACTTGATTCCAGAAAGGATCCACACGGCGGACAGATGAGACAGATCATGATCTATCTATCTATCTATCTATCTGCAGTAGATCATCTAGATCCTATCCTGCCGCCACGAAAAGTTGTGCAGGTTCTGCCTTATAGGGCAGATCCAACCCAGCAAACGTGTCCCATATATCATGCAAATTCTAATACGGCCCCCAACCCGGCAGCGTGAGCTAGAGCAGATGATACCCGGTATACATATACATATCAGGGATACACCTGTCCGGAAAACATCTACCTGGCAGATCATCAGGCGGCGGGGGGGGGGGGGGGGGGACATCCGCCCTGAAACATTTAGGTCAAGTGGGAATCGACTACCTGTCCGGGGAGTGCTTAACCAGATGCAAAGTGTCAATCGAAAATCTGTCCGGGGTGCGCCCAACCCTTTTAGGACTGCAGTCCCGTTTCGGGGACAATTGGGGACAAAGCACTTGGAATTAGAGTGTTTTCTTCCCATAATGGGACAGCAGCGCTATCAATGAAAGGGTTAGCTTAACCAGATACAAAATCTGGTGGCCAAGGCAATACTGAGATGTTCATACCTAGTACAGGACGCGACAGCAAATCAAGAATATCCTATTTAGGCCTAGGCTCGCGGCTTATTGCGATATCAACGTTGAGCGTAAGGCTCAGAAGACTATTCTATCCTAGGTATGACATAGGGAGGCGTTCCACTCCGAGCACAAATGCTCACTATTCCGGGGGGGGCCATAGTAAATAGGACCTGCGGTACACACAAACACCTATGTATTTACCTATTTTTACTATTACGGGGGACCATAGTAAATAGGACCTATTGTGCACACAAAAAACAATATATTTACGTATTTTTACTGACAATATTTGGTCTTATTTACTATGGACTCCCGTAATAACGATATTTGGTCCTATTTACCATGGTCCCCCGTAAATAGCTGTAAAGTTAATTCTTCAACAGACTCTCAGCCTGAAATTCTTGACTCCCAAATTCTTCACACAGGTTGCGTACTGTTGTATGCAACGAAAAATATTGCCAACCGCGTACGTACGGTGTTCCACCGACATCAGGTGCTACTCTGGCCGGAAATACATGGACTGTTTAAACTTGCATAGGAAAACCAATCGGTTATTATATTTTTCGGACATGTTTACGGCGTATCAGTGCCAAAACCAATACCATGTTACGCGCTATTTTAATAAAACAAACGTAAATAACGTACCTCTCAAGGGGGAAATATAAGGACCGTTCACATATTAATATGAAAACCAACCCGTGCTTATATTGACAGACACCCAAAGTGGTGTATTGTTCCTCAGTCGACTGAGGAGCCTAGCGAGTCAATAGATTTCCAATGCTGTTCACGGGTCGGATCCAAAACCTCGCGGACCGGGTCAGGCCCGGTCAGGTCGGGTAAAAGGGGAACCCGACCGGATCCCTGACGGTTTGAAACCCTCCTGCTGATGACCCGATCCGACCCGACCCGACCCGACCCCGACCCGACCCGTGAGATTTCAGAAAAACAAAACTTCCTGACCCGACCAACGGGTTGTTGTCATGACCACGTCAAGAGCCCTGGAAAGCTTGGTCCGAGAAGTGTCACCCCTACCTGTATCATAGTGCCGGTTACCCTCTATAGTGCCGGTTGCCCTCTATAGTGCCGGTGAAACCGCTTGATGCGGATGGGATTACAGCAGTAGTGTGGCAGTGTGCGGAGGGAATAGTTATTAATAGTGCCGGTTGCCGCTATCATAGTGCCGGTATTGTTGCCTGGCCCACACATTATTTTACCGGCACTGCTGTGCGCACAGGGACCACTATGCCGTATGATCTTCGACGAGAATCCTCGATGTTACAGGTCAGGTGTCGCAAAGTGGGAGCTAAGACGAGAGTGTCGATATATATATATATATAGGCCTCACGCTGAGGTGTCAAAAAAGTGGGGGGCACAGATGAGTTCCGACAAAAAAAATCTCTCGACCTCACAGCTCAAGATTGTTTGATGATGCCCAGTGGGAGCACGAAAAAACAAAGTTTCATCAGAATGAAATTCTCGACTTCCGCAAAATTCTCCATCTCGCAGCAGCTTAGGTGTAAACGTGGGAGCACACATTCAAGTATCGACGGAATTCTCCATCTCACAGCACCTGCAATACAAGTTGGGAGCGCAGATGAGCATCGACGAAATTGTCTTCCTACGGCTGAGGTGTTGGGGCCCATCTTATCGAGGACTTTCGGTTCTTTCAATATGACTTGATTTTATTTTTTTTCTAATTTAATTTGCATCTGATTGAACGAAATTTAGTGTTCCCCGTTAAAAGGGGCTCTTAAATTAATTTACAACAAAAAAATCAAGTCAAATATAAAGAACCGAAAGTCCTCGATAAGATGGGCCCTTAATGGGGGCACAGCTAAATAAATATGAGTTTCGGACGAAATTCTCGATCTCACAGACGAGGTGTCTTAATAAGGGCACAGAAAAGTCTGTGCACCGATGCGCATGAGTTTCGAATAAATAATCAAATCTCGCAGCAGCTGAGGTGCGAACGTGGTAAAGCAGATGAGTATCGGCGAGATTCTCGATCTCACAGTAGTCGAGATAGAGAGTCCGAGCACGTACATATATGTCTTGAGTCTCGACCACATTGTTGATCTCACAGCTGATGCGTAAACTGGAAGCACGGACGAGATTCTCGGTGTCACGTGGTCGTAGACATCACGTGGGAGCATAGATGAGATTGGATCAAATTCTCCATCTCACAGTTTGCTACCAGGTATCAGTTTCTGGTCTGGTTTGTGTTGTAGCGTTCTAGAACCCGGTACGTACGTCGGCGCATTGTCCGCTTTGCCTGGGTTCAGTTGGAATTATTTTTTGTGTCCTCTGTCTTCCAGCCTGTGGACGCAGAACTTGTTTCTCTCTATTAGTAGGACAAACGATCCGGACGGACACTGGGTGTACCGATGTAGTTGGGCATTAACAGAAATAACGGTTCAATATTGACACACCACACACAAATGATACTACGGCAGTAGTTTGGACGAAACTATCGAACCTCACAGGTCAGGTGTAAAATGGTACGCGGCACAGATGTGCTATATGACGAAAGTCTCGATCTCAAAGCTGGGGTGCCTTAATGTATTTACTTTTCAAGCGGGAGCAAGTCAACGGCCAGCCGATATATACTCACCGTTTGGCCGGTAACATATCCACCGTTCGCCCGTGTCATATATTCACCGTTTGGCCGGTAATATATTCAACGTTCGGCCGGTAATATATTCACCGTTCGCCCGGTTATATATTCACCGTTTGGCCGGTAATATATTCACCGTTTGGTCGGTAATATATCCACCGTTTGGCCGGTAATATATCCACCGTTCGGCCGATAATATATTCACCATTTGGCCGATGATATATTTATCGTTTGGCCGGTAATATATCCATCGTTTGGCCTGTCATATATTCACCGTTTGGCCGATACTATATCCACCGTTTGGCCGGTAATATATCCACCGTTTGCCCGGTGATATATCTACCGTTTGACCGGTAATATAGTTACCGTGTGGCCGGCAATGTATTCACGGTTAGGCCGGTAACAAGTTCACGGTGGATTAAATTCCCGGCCGTGGCAATAATGTGGCAATAGATAATGCTCATGAGACTATGTGTCCTCTTATTAATAGTAGACATATCCAGTATATATTTGTTTTACGGTTAGCACACGTCATATCTCGTCAGCTCTCATAGCTCAGTTGGTTAGAGCGGTTGCTTAGTAAGCAGCAGGTCCGTGGTTCAACTCCGCGTGGGAGCTTGCCTTCTTTTTTTTTTTTTTTTTGCAATCCGAAATGCGAGGCGCAGACTCGCAGACGTTCATGCACCCCGTATACGTGATCTGGTTACTTATTCGTAGCGGTGTTAATTGATTTTCGTGTTGAAATCGAGCCAAAAGTCCTAGCCAGGCACACGCATGTTAAGACCTGTTGTAATGCTGCTGCTGCTGCTGCTGCTGCTGCTGTCCTGCTTCATCGCTCAAGCTGAAGAACAGCTGTTGGCTGTTGAGTGTTGGGTGCTATCATATTGGCGACGTATGATATACCTGGTGCGTGACAGCAAAAACAAAAGCTTGTACGACCGCTGCCGCCATTTCCCACCTTCCCGGACAGGTACATATCATAACACGGAGTACAGCAGTGGGTGTGCTGGATGTTCTTTCGTCCGGTTGTGGGAGGGCAGCTTCATACACCAACTTTTATCCGAGAAAAGAAGGTTGGAACACGAAACGCACCCTGCGCGTACGGGGACGACTACATACAACTATACCACACAGGCAACCCTAACCCGAACCTTGACCCTTTTAGGACTGCAGTCCTGTCTTGGGGGCAAAACACCTGGAATTAGAGTGGTTTGCCCCCAATACGGAACAGCAGTTCAAAAAGGGCTATAACCCTCTCGGTGCTTCAGAGGGGGAGAACTGACGGTAAAAAGTTTATGATTACAGCCAAAAAAAAAGGTCACTGCTGTGTTACTGAGGGGTGTGACACACGTTGTGTGTCCGAGTTACCAGTACTGCTGTAGTGTAAGGAGCCCGATGGTACGGGCGTAATCTGGTCCTACCGCCTGCTGCGGGGGGGGGGGGGGGGGGGGGGGGCGGGGGCGCTCAAGCTGATCGAACATGGTTGATAACGCCTCCTATTTCTTGGTTCTGGATTGCTATGCATGTCGGCGTCTCGGAAGGGGGGTGACAACCCAACCAGACCCAAATCAAGGAATGGATACATGTATTAATAGTAGAGCGTCAGTCCCTTGCTGTCGTGCACAGCAGCAGTGTGTGGTCAGCCGTTCTATCGAAACAATCGGGGGTGAGTCAGGTCGGGTCAACGTGCCCAAGCGCCAGCGGTAACAGCAGCCTGCTCTGATGATGCAACGGGAGCTACATGGGTTCAAGTTGACACACCACACGAAATATGGACGTGGACGTGTGGTGAGCTTAAGCATTAATTGTACCAATCCGCCGGAGGATACAAAAAGAAAAAGAAAAAAAAAAGAGGTGCCTGGTGAGCCCTTGCTACAGTAAAGGGTGGTCGGGGTAAAAACAAACGTAAAACGGTTTCATGCGAGGTGTGAAGATAACAGCAACAACAACAGCAGCGGCAACCACCATACCCGTGAGAGTGGAGCTGTGAGCTAGGTACTACAGTGGTTGGCTGGGTATTGAGGTTGGTTGCACCGGTGCCAACTATCCCACTGCAGCAGTATTTGGGTTTCCTTGTTCATTGAAGGCTTCAGTGCTACGGGGTGCGCCTTTTCATCGTGAGACCACTCGCTCAGCAGAAGAGAGGGAGAGAAAGTCGAGAGGTCTTCTGAGTGAGACAGAGATAGAGAGAGCTGAGAGGTCTACTGCAACTCACGGCGCATCACGAGACCCATCCGCTGCGAGCGAGCGGTCCCGGCGCGGAAGGCCGGCCGCTGCCGTTTATTTTTTCATTCCTACTTCCTTCAACGCCGAACGAAGCCAAATAACGCCAGCCGACTGCTAACAGTCAAAACGAAAGTCAGCTGCAAACAGTCGGGTGGCGTCACCAGCCAACTAACAAGCTACTGCTGTAGCAGCTGGGAAGTCTACAGCCAACTCATACCCCTACTACGGGGGTTCATAGTTAACGGGACCAAATTTTGTTAGTAAAAATAGGTAAATACATAGGTTTTTATATATACCATAGGTCCTATTAACTAGGAACCCCCGCAATAACTCTTTTAGTGCTGCAGCGACGTTTTTGGGGACAAGCTAGCCAAATTTTACAAGCAGTTTGTCTTCAAAACGGGACCGCAGTCCTGCAAGGGCTCAAAAGTACAACAACAGCATACTTGTGCCTGGTCTTCCCCTCTGGTGCAACCTCTGGTGCAAGTGGATCGAAACGATGGCATCGCTCCCCGCGGGTGACGGGGAAACGGTGGAACCACCACGTCGAGAGCGGAAAACATTTTCACGCCTCGGACTGATCATGATCTATCTATCAACAGATCGTGATCTATCTATCTATCTATCTGCTGTAGATCGTCTATTAATAGTTCCTCACCAGCCGTCGTGACAAGGTTGAGCAGGAACCGCATAGCACACAGATACAACCCAGGAGGACATGCAACACACGGCAGCAGATCTTTGGTACAGTAGGGGGCCCCTCTATAGTGCCGGTGCCCGATACGTACAAAAATGTCGGCGAAATCGCTTGCACCAGATGGGATTGACTATACTCTAAATGGAAGAGTGCGGAATAATGCCGGTGCCCTTATACTGCCGGTGTATTGGCCTGGCACATACCGGGAGTGCAGAGGGTATCACTTGCCATCACGGGGGACCATAGTAAACAGGACCAAAACAATGTGAGTAAAAATAGGGAAATATATACAGGTTTTTGTGTGTACCGTAGGTCCTATTTACTGTGGTCCCCCGTAATACTACTGCTGTGGTCGTAACTCAGATCCTGCATCACACGGGGCAGGCTCTCCTCCCCCCACATGTGCGCAGCCGATGCCGTACAGCAGTCGCGGTCCAGTCCCACCTTAGTGCGGTGCGTTGCCAGACGACCATATCTGCACTAAGGTGGTACCCCGAACTATCCCGGTGTGCTGTTGTAGTACTGCGGTACCGCAGGAGGACGTCGTGACGAGCGATCCCCACCGCACTACAACGGGGACCAGCACTGAAAAGTACCGCACTATAGCGGGACCACGACTGCAATCGACTCTAACTTTCGGCACTTTTCTCCTCTGAGCTCCCATTTTTTTTTTCATCCCACTCATTGTGTTCGCCCTTCTGTTCTCTCTCCCCCTCCTGCAGGCGTTAACTCAGATCCGGGGTCACACAGCAGCAGGGTCATCTCTGCTCCCCCCCCCCCCCCCCCCCCCCTCCCCACTTTATACGGTTCGTGCCTTCGTCAACGTCGCGAGAAGACTTTCAGCCCTTTTCCTGCCTCGAGTCGCGTCGAATCCCATAGGCCCATACCTGGTACGTTTAATTATAATATACTCGGAATACAGCTGTATACTGTAGTATACCTTATTAGGTTCCACACCTCGGACAGATAGACCATCTATCGATAGATCATTTGTCATCTACAGATGGATCATATACATGTAGATAATTTATCATGATAGATGATCTGTATGTATATGATCTATCATGTATATTGATAGATGATATATCTGTAGATGATCTATGATCAATGATAGATCATCTACAGATATATCATCTAGAGATATATCATCTACAGATAGATCATCTGCACATAGATCATCTACAGGTAGGTCATCTACAGATAGATCATTTACAGATAGATCATCTACAGACAGATCATCTACAGATAGATCATCTACAGATGGATCATATACAGATAGATCATCTACAGATACATCATCTGCAGATACATCATCTACAGATACATCACTTACAGATGTATCATCTACGTCTTCACCTGCGGTTGTGAGAGAGGCTCTGCAGGATCTGTTGCGTAGTACAGATCCAACCCAGAAAACATGTGCTACATCACGCAGATTACACGGGTCCCACCCGGCAAAATGAGCTACTCACGTAAATCCTACAAGATCGGGAACAGATCTATCTGCCTTAAGGGATCTACAGCAGCAATAGATCATCAAGTGGGAGTGATCTGTAGATCATATGTCTCAAGGTATGCAAGGTTCCCCTTTGGGATGCGGTTGACATTCAAATTCCGGGGGTGCCGCAAGTTCGAAAAAAGATGCAGCAGCATCGTCATCAGGTGTTCCTCATCTATGAGAGAACAGGATGAGGTTCGACGACGTGTGGGTGATTACAACAGAACATTCGACGTGAAATTGTAGTCACGACGGCCATCTCCTCCCAGGAACACTCCGCACACCCAGACACGAAGGCACCGCCGTGGCCGTCACAAAAGTCAGAGCGTGAAGCACCGGTGCTGCTGTGTGGCACCGCCGTTGTACTGCTGCTGCTGCCGCTGCTGCTGCTGCTGCCGCTGCTGCTGTACTGGTGTTGTACCGCTGCTGTCGTTCTATATATAGTGCTTACTGCCGTGGCCGCGCGGTTGCTTTTGAAATTCCGAGGAAGTGTGGACAATATTACAGCGGTGTCGTCCTCCTCTTCTATTATGTGCTCGTTCCTACCCAGGGGTATATTCCTTAGGACGACAGGAATTATGGCATGTACACGCACACGCAGAAGCACCGTCCGAGGCGAAAACAAAGCCAAGAGCTTGGCATGCGACTGCTGCCATGCTGTGGTCGCCGCAAAGTAAGGAGCTTCGAGAGCTGGACAAACGGCGTGATGCAGCAGCAGCAGCAGCAGCAGCAGCAGCAGCAGCAGCAGCAGAGAGAATACCTGACATGGTGGGTTTTCCATGGTACTGAGCGGTCCGGCGTCGCGGAAAGCAATCCCGTGAACTCCGAACGAACGCCCTGACCCTGCGCGCCACGGAGCTCGGCCGGAGCCAAAAACTTGCGCCGTAGCAGCCGAGAGCACGAGGAAAGAGCCCAGGCGAGGAGAAATGCTTGGCAATGTGCCCCCCCCCCCAAAAAAAAAAGAGGTGCATTTCATTCATGCTGGTATACAAACATGCGTCCGTCAGTACGAAACGCCCCATCCAACCCTTCTAGGACGACTGCAGTCTCGTTTTGGGGACGATTGGGGACAACTTACTTGGAATTAGAGTGGTTTGCGGCCAAAACGGGACTGCGGTTCTATCAATAAAAGGGTCAACATAGGCTTGAAACTTGGTCATGACACCAACCTTCCTGGAGCTATACTAAAAGACGGTACGTATGAGCCTACTGCATACAGGTAGGGTTTGTTTACTTCCTGCCGTGGCGCGCTTCTCGCCGCTGAGAACTATTTTATGAATCCGAATTTCGTACGAGTCCGTAGCGTTCTCCAAAAAACGAAACGTAAAACTGACTGTCAACCCTTTTGAAAGTGCTGCAGTTCCGTGATGGCGACAAACTACTTGGAATTAGAGTAGTTTGTTCCCCGAACGGGACTGCAGTCTTAGAAGGGTCAACATTGTGCTACAAAACAGTATTCATACTGCAGGTTATTTCTTGTCCGTACTGCTGCTGTACGTACCACCACCCGTAGGCCTCTATTACGGGGGACCATAGTAAACAGGACCAAACATTGTTAGTAAAATAGGTAAATATATAAGGTTTTTATGTATACCATAGGTCCTATTAACTAGGGACCCCCGTAACACCAAAATTGAATACTCGGCAAAGATTGATGTCGTCGGTGGGTATGACACAGCAGTCAGCACGCGTACATGTTAAAAAGAACGATCTGAAAGGTTGTACGACCCACGAACGACTTCACTCTCACAAAAAAAAGAACGACAGCTTTTTGCTGTCACGCTATAAATATATACCAGGTACATACATACCAGGTACGTAGACTTACCACGATACCGTATACCACCTCGGAACGGGAATAACAAAGGATCGTTTGGTGTTTATATTAAGGCCTAAACGTTCCTTAAATGTTTCCGTCTAGATTGGTGTAAATGGTGAACGGGAATACAAGGATTGTTCGGTGTTTATATTAAGGCCAAAACGTTCCTTAAAATATTTCCATCTACGAGTAGATTGGTATAAATCTAAATAGCACGCAAGATAACACTCCACAACTCTGGGAGGAACTTTCTCCAACACAAGAAGGGGGCATAAACATACTGCTGCACCCTTAAAGCGGAAATGATGGCTTTGAGAAAAATCTCGTCGAGATAAATCGATATTGAATGTTTCCACGAACACATGTATTACCTTTGGTATTAACAGTAGGACCGCGTTCCCGTTTGGGGAATAAACTATTAATATCGCGTCACGGGGGACCATTGTAAATAGAACCAAAAATTGTTAGTAAAAATAAGTAACTATATAGGTTTTTGTGTGTACCGTAGGTCCTGTTTACTATGGTCCCCGTAATACTTGGAATTTGACTCGTTTTGTCCCTCAAAAACGGGACTGCAGTTTCATAAGGTGCGTTCAGTTTTCACTTCCTCGCTTTCAAGAAACCCAGCTTTGAAATTCTTCTGAGGGGGTGGGTTATCTTGCCTGTTACCGGTATGTGCTTGCTGATATTTACGATAAATGTTGTTTTTTTTCTGTTATACCCCACTCAATTTCGCGAGTTTTGATTTGAAAATTTAACCTCGAATTTGCACGGCATATGCAGACAAACAAACAAAAAAAAAAAAGGACAGCGAGCCCTTTTTGTATCCATAGAAGTTACGGTCGCTTTCGTATTTTTCAGCATATTTGTATCGCGGCCATATCTCTCGAACAAAAAAAAACACAAAAAAAAGAAGGGTTTGCTTTCCATTCGTGAGTGGGTTGTCGGTGGATGATCAACACCGTGTCAAACAAAAATAGATTCCAAAATACGTACTGGTAGCACCTTTGGCTGGCCCAGCTCGTATAGAAAAACAAATCGAAAAAAAGTGCTCGTACCCGTACGTCGGCATTTCCACTTGCTTTGCCCATTCATTCGCGATTATTTTTGTTTTGGTTCTTCTCTATCTCAGTCTGTAACTACAGCAGCGCAGAATCAGCATCTCTCTGTTAATAGGATAATGGATCAGGACGGACACTGAGTGTTCTGCTGTAGTCGTAGGTAGAAAAGAACGGTTTTCTCCTTTCAGGATCGCAGTTCCGTTTCGGGGACAAAACTACTTAAATTTAAGCAGTTCGTCTCCAAAACGGGACCGCGGTACTAAACGGTTGATGTCAAGGCGACACACGGTATTCATCAACAATGTCGCATCATCCCTGCTAGCTCCAGTTCGGGTGAAACCATCAAACCATCGCTTTTGGCCGTTGAAAGTTGAAAGAGAGAAGAGAAAGGAGAATAAGAGCGACTTCGCAACTTCCTCCGAAATTCGACGAGAGCAGTGAGTGGCAGGCAAACTACTAAAATCGTGTTGGGATATCGAACGATAATCGAGTTCGACCGGTAAACCGTAAACGATACCGAAAAAAAGAAAGAAAAGGAATCGATACGTATGATACGATCTCGATTTCTACAGAACGGAAGCTTTCGCTCACTCAATATTACGTGCTGCATAAAAAGCGCGATGTGAGGGGATGGACGGAGGGCAAAACACGTTCGATATATCCGATATATCCGATATATCGAAACTTCCGATACGATATCCAACACAAAAGCAAACAAATTGCCCTATACCGGTGTATTAAAACCCTCTCAGCACTGCAGTCCCGTTTCGGGGACAAACTGCTTAGAATTAGACTGGCTCGTCCCCAGAACGGGACTGCAGTCCTAAAAGGTTCAATATCGCTATTACGGGGGTCCATAGTTAATAGGACCCATGGTATACATAAAAACCTATGTGTTTACCTATTTTTACCAACAATATTTGGTCTTATTTACTATGCCCCCCCCCCCCCCCCCCCCCCGCATCAACAAACGAAAAACGAAGGATTCGCATCAACTCTTCTCCTGCTGGAGCACTGCTGTCCCCTCTTTGGGGTCTAAATCATACCATGCAACTAATTACGGGGGACCATAGTAAATAGGACCAAATGTTGTAGGTAAAATTAGGTAAATACACAGATTTTTTGTGTGTAACATAGGTCCTATTAACTAGTAATTACGGGGGACCATAGTAAATAGGACCAAATTTTGTAGGTAAAATTAGGGAAATACACAGATTTTTTGTGTATAACATAGGTCCTATTAACTAGTAATTACGGGGGACCATAGTAAATAGGACCAAATGTTGTAGGTAAAAATAGGGAAGTATATAGATTTTCGTGTGTGGAGTAGGTCCTATTTACTGTGGCCCGTCCAAACGGGACTGACTGCAGTCCCGAAACCGACTACTGGATGCAGGTTGAGAGCTACAGCAGGAGAGGCTCTCGATGAGCACACTCACAATTCGTCGGCTTACATCAATTGATGCCACGCTGTCTCGGCCCAAGAGGATTATGAAGAGTGGGCGGGAGCGAACGTAATTGCTAGTTATTTGCTCTCGCGTTTCATCTTGAAAACCCGCCAACTCAACAAATAGAGGGGATACCGGGAAACCATGAATACAATGACATTCGTCCAGTCTCCTGGAAGGCCTGCAGTAGTATATACCACTCTCAATGGAAATACAAGGACCGTTGGCACATTCGCCTCTCCCAAAAATTAGTTCGCTTTGCTTTTTTCGGCATATCTCCCTTCTTTATTTCCTCCTTGCGTGTCCATTTTTGGCTCGTGCTCTTTCTCTCGTCCGAGCTTTGTATTCTTTCGTTTTCCTTTTTTGTCATTATTTTCATTATTCTCTCTCAAATGTATTTCGGTTGCTGGCGAAAGTACGTTGTGTTTGTCGTACCCAGGACGATGGCATGGCATTTTGGCGTTGTCCAATCGGCTCGCGAGTAGTGCATTGCGATGCATTATCTCTGTTTCGCACGTATATACAGCAGTAGTTTGTGACCACAGTTTGTATTTCTCTATGGTGAAGAATCAGCACGGGCACTGGGTGTGCTGGACGTCGACAAGTAAAAGTGCAGCTTGTTGATGTGGAAAACAAACACACATCAAGATGACCGCCAAATCCTCTGTACATTTTCGTCCAGCGTATATTACGTATTATACAGCCGTGGTGGTCCCTCTATAGTGCCGATTGCCCGCTATAGTACCTATTGAGTCGCTTGCTACAGATAGGGTTACAGCAGAAATCAGTTTGGTAGTGTGGTAGTGTGCGGAGGGAGTAGTTATTAATGGTGCCGGTTGCCGCTATATTAGTGCCGGTATTGTTGCCTGGCGCATATACACCGGCCCCCTATAGAGAGGGACCACTACTCAACTACTGCGAGATTCGTGAGTCAGCTGGCGCCTGGTAGGTCAGTGAATAATGTATATGTGTGGGCCACGTACGAACCTACACATTTTTCTTTCTCAGAGTCAAAGGCCCACACCAACTGTGTACAGTGCCAGGTAAAGTTTTTCAGGGTCATAACTCATACAATTAATAGAAGGTCTGAACATCTTAAGACACAATCTATAAAAAGACGACCTCTCGCCATACGAGAAAGCAGTCCGCTAAGCTTGCTACGCATACATAGTTGTACCCAGCAGGGGTCCATCCATGATGCAGGTAGCCGATACAATGGCGGTCAAATCACCAAGGGCACAGGTGCCAGTGTGCGGAATAACGCCGATGTCCGCTCTAATGCCGGTCTGAGGACCAACGCCTCAACGGGTAGGGTGGGCCGTAACTGGACTAAGTCCGGCGGGAAGGCCTCCTAGCCTCGGTTTTTTGGTAGTGGGTGAGCTCGCGCAAGTCCCACACTACCCGGAAGAGATGACTCTCCCGGGTGGCTATCTCCACCGCACCTGCTCCTCTCGAGGGTCAGGTCGGGTCAACGTGCCCAAACTCCAGGGGTAACAGCAGCCTGTTCTGATGTTGCAACGGGAGCTATGGGCTAAATTGACACACGACACGAAATTGGAACGTGGGAGTGTGGTGAGCTTAAGCTTTAGTTTTACCAATCCGCCGGAGGATTCCAAAAAAAAAAAAAAAAAAAAAAGGCCTATTGGCCCGGCACATAGAGGTAACATAGAGGGATCACTACTACTGCACCAGCTATCACACCGGCACCAGTTTTTGTTACTTAGTACCGGTTGCTTTAGTATGTAGCGAATGGGTACTGCTGTGACCCGTAAACTGCATTGGGGGTACGTTGAACTGCGAGCTACTTCCCGTATGAATCGCAGCCGGTTCATTTTCGATAGCGGAATCGCGATACGGCTGCGACAGATAGACCAGTATTACCGGCTATATTGGCCCCATCACCAGCCGGGGGGAAGGGTGATCGGCGATGGGTGATCGCGGGTTGGGTAACACGAAATTCCAGCGAGCCGATTGGCTCAACGAGTGTCGGATATATCGTATCGAAAGCTTCGATACGTATTTTTCGACATGCACGAAATCGCCTAAGCTTGACCTATCCATCAGCGACTAATTCCCATGACGGCCATTGGCACCATCGCTTGGAGATGAACCTACCATGAATGGGCCTGTCGGTGGTAATCAGGGGCATCCCAAACTGGAAAGCAGTGGGACCGGACTCGCTCCGGGCTGAGTTGCTGAAACTCGATCAGCCTGAAATTCATCCGGTACTTTCACCACCTCTTCCTCGTTACGTAATGTGTGGAGAACGGGAAACGTCCCCCAGAGAATGGAAAGGCGCGACCATTGAGACCCTCCACAAAAAGAAGGATCCATCCGATTGCAACAACTGCAGAGAGTTTTCGTTCGTTGCCCATTCAGGCAAAGAATTGCTGAAGATTGTCCCGTCCGGCCTCAGCAACTACTGCGAGGTCAAAGGGATACCCCCCGGGGGGACAGCGCGGCTTTCGCCCAGCACGATCAACAGTCGGCATGCTGTTCGTCGTGCGCCGACCGCAAGTACTCGGACGAGCTCGGAAAAATCCCCCTGTACATGTGCTCCATCGATCTCCAGAAAGCCTGTGACTCCGTCGAACGAGAGCTGTTGTGGATGGTGCTCGCACGCTTCGGCGTACCAAAAAAGATGTTAAGGGTTGTCCCCCAGGTCCACGAACGGTTCGACGTCACTCAGGGGCAGCGGCAAGGATGTGTGCTTTCACTGCTCACGACCAATGTCTTCTTCGCTGCTGCTATACACGCCGTGCCGGAGGGGGGACCCGGACATTTTGAGCGTCTTGGTTCACCTCGAGGAGGACCTCGGGGAGGACGGGGTGACGGTTAACCCACTACTAAAGGCATGTGCACGGAGGGCAGTATGGGCTATGCTGTGCGCTGACGATGCGGAAATTGTGTCCCAAGTCGGCGGAAGGCCTTGGGAAGATGATGACCGTCATCGTGACGGTTTTCGAATAAGCAGGCCTTACCGTATCCGAAAAGAAAACGGAGACCATACTGCTGCGGACACCGGACCAGGCAATCCGGACCTCACCGCTCGTCTTTGAAGCAGCGGGCCAGAGGTATAGAAGACGATGCAGGTTTTGTACCTGGGCGGTCTTGTCGTCGCAAGCGCTGACACTATGCCAGAGATCACACGACGGATCCGACTCGCATGGGCATATGCTACAATTCGTTGACTCTAAAAGTGCGCATTCTAGGGGCCGAGGTGATGGAGGCCCTGCTGTACGGGTGTGTGACGTGGACTCTTGGCCAGGAACACTTCGCTGAGCTCCGGACGGCACACCACAAACTCCTCCTACGGGCCATTGGCTTCCAGCGCCAACAACGCACGGACCACTTCATGTCGTACGCCAAGGCCCTCAAGAAGATCAATGCGAGAGTGTTGAGACGACCATCCGCGAACGACGCTTCCTCTTTGCCGGGGGCGTACAGCGGACGACCAATGGGCGGCTGACCCGTCGGGTGATGTTTGGGATGATGGCTGGTGCGGAGAACCGGGGACCAGGTCGACCAGAAAATAACTGGGCCCAATGTCTAGCAGACGACCTCAGGGTTTTTGAAGCAACCGACAGGCCCACGGGAAACTCCCCTTTGTTGTCCGGAGCAGAGACGGTGCTATGGTCGAGGGCGGCCAAGAAAAGTCGAAAGTGGTAGCGGGAGATCGTTGAAGCGGCCGACTGTTTCGTGGCGAGTTGGCACAGGGGCGAGGCGGAGCCGAGTTGGTTTGGCCACGCAGCTGAGGACGCCAAGAGCGGCGCCCAACGGGAGGAGGGGGGGGTAGCCGTACCGATACAACTGTCGACGAATGCAGAAACGAAACGATAGATCGGGTGGCAAAGTCGGTTCGACTACCCCTCGAATTCTACGCTCTTGTTCGTTTCTTGCTGAGCTGTTCACTGGGGGGGGGGGGGGGGGGGGGGGGGGGGGGGGGGGGGGGGGGGGGGGGGGGGGGGGGGGGGGGGGGCGGCAGTACCCTGACACTTGACATCGCTATTGACGAGAATGGGAAAGGAATGGCAGAGGGGCGTGGTAAGGTCCTCGGATCGGTTTTGGAGCAGAGACGGGAACCCGCGTGACTATCACCGCCTTGAGTACGATGTCCTCTTTTTTTCCGTTCGCTCTTATTTCTTGCTTTTAGCATTATTTCTTTGTTCGTGTCCTCTCTTTCCCCCACGTCGTCTTCATATCGGTATGTTCCTATTGCCCGTGTTGCTTCGTCGGTGCAGGACTTGTCTCTGTTCTTCTTGGCCATGTATACGCTCCTTCTGGCAGTCTTTCTAATCTCCTTGCGTTATTTGTATTCAGTTTCATTTTACATATACCTGGTATTGTTTATCGTCTTTGTTTCATATTTTCTTGTCCGGCTTGTGTTGACGGTGTCCGTCCTCGTACATCGTTCCGTTGGCATTTCACTCGCTTCACCATTCATTTGCGATTATCCTCGCATTTGTTTTTCTCCGTCTTACAGTCTGTGACCACACCATTTGCTCCTTCTCTCTAGGATAAGGAACCAGGACGGACACTGGGTGTACTGATGAGGTTCGGTAAAAAGAACGGTTTAATGTGAAGACAACACAAATAATGCGTAACCTTCCGCATTCCTGGCGTATCTATGTTCCCGTGGTTTGAAGCAGATGCTGAATGAAAGCTTCGATGCGACAAATATCGAAATCGTATCGATTACGAGTATAAAGTTTTTTTCGTTTATCGGTAAAATATCGTATCGGGCTCGATTCCGATATCCGATGTCCAACACAATTCAATAACATTTGTACTTCGAAGTGCGTATTCTGTTTTCGATGAATCGCTTCACAGAAACCCATGTACCGTATACACCGCTCTGCCTGAAATATAAGGTCCGTTTATACATAAATGTGAAGACCCAACGGTCCTTATATTTCCGCCCAGAGTGATATGCCGTTATCACACCGGGTGATGCTATCACACCCCCCCCTCTGGCACGAATTTCTGAGCCTAGTTTCTCCAAAACAAGGGGGGGCACACGCAACGAGAATGATGGCCTTGGAAATAACTCGACCAGAAACTGCCATAGAGACGCACGCATGCATCGCTCAGTGTTTCCACCTTTCCCATTGTCAAGAAAAAAAAACCGAGTTCGATATTCGTCCGAGGTGCAAGAATTGTGCATTACGAGAAACCATAGTAAATAGGACTTACGGGTACACTCAAAAACCTATATATTTACCTATTTTTACAAACAATATTTGGTCCTACAGTAGTTACTATGGTCCCCCGTAATAGCGTGTTCTATGTACCTGGTACGGTACATGATATCGCGCTGTAGCTCCGATTCACAACCTAGACCGACAATATCATAAGCGTACGTACGTGACACCGGTAGCATTCAGCATCTCTCACCAACTACCACTAACTCCACAACCAAGGCTCATTCCTATCGGAGAGCTTTTGGTCCAGGATTTCCAAAGTTTGGAAATAATTGGAGATAATAAGTATCAAGATACGGAGGAATTCTGTCACAATTCGTGAAATTCTCCACAAGCAAAAATCAGGAAAGTTAAATTTCACCCATTTGGAAAAAAAAAATCAGGAAAATCTGGACGATAAAAAAAAAAAATGCGCGAAAAAAAAAAAATAGAGAAATTATGGGAAAAAAAGATCTTCGATAAGAGTGACCCTATTTCCCCATGATTTGATGATTTGATTCACTGAACGTTTGGGAGCGTTTCATTGGTGAGAACACGTTCACCAGCACAAACACTCGCACACAAATTGGCTGTTTCTAATTTGTAGACCTGTTGCCACTTGCCATCTTGAACCTACCGCAGTAGCAGTAGCACACCGACCTGCCAATCCACCCCGCCTACCATCTACAACGAACAAAAAAAAAAAAACAGCTGTGTGAGATCGAGGATTTCATCGAGGAGGCTCATCCTTGCAAGCTGTCTGTGATACCTCCATCACGTACAGCTACATCGTATTAATAGTGAGATAGTGAGTAATACTAAAATGATTGGTTTTTGTTTACGAGAATTTATGATTTTTTTGGCAGTAAAAAGATTATTAGTACGAAATCATTTTTTTTTTTTTACTTGTGCAGGCAGCATTTGGTGTTTGGAGCCAGCCGTGCCGAACACCTACGAGTAACGTTACAGACAGCAGAGGCACCCCACGTTTTGGAGATACACCTGTACTATATTTTTTATTTTGTAGTAATACGGAGGACCATAGTAAATAGAACCTACGGTGCAGACAAAAACCTATATATTTACCTATTTTTCCTAACAAAATTTGGTCCCATTTACTATGGCTCCCCGTAATAGTGGCAACCGTACCCACGTCACGTCCTGCACCTACAGCATTACTGCTGTAGGACGGTTCCAACGACCAAGGTTTTGACACACAAAAATAAAGGGTCAATTCTTACGCGGTTGGATTCGTGCGTACAGCAGTCGGTTGAAAAAAGTCCGTTTCGTTCGCACATGAAAAAAAAAAACACTTGCCCCCAAAGTTGGGGGGAATCGGTCACCCTCTTCTCAGAATGGGTCGAGCTTCTAACGTCGATACCTGCTATGATACACGTATATCATACTATTAATATTGATAGTAATATTAATATTAAAATGAATACTGCGAGGACATTCGATTCTAGTGATGGTCAGACTGACTGTAACGTATCATACCTGGTATATCATATCAACCACTGCTGTTGCATCAGTTTTTCATTTTGGCCGAAAAAGTGGCCAGAGGTACGTAGACCTGATCCTTTTGGCTACAACCCTTTTTTTTTTGGGGGGGGTGGGGGTGGGGGTGCTCACACATACCACTCTGCACATAATATAACACCTTTTGGAGTTTGATATCGAACTAAAACGCAATTACATTTCCGGTTGGTGCATGCTGCTGCTGTGTACGTACAGCAGCAACGAACAATGCTGTACCAGGTACATGCTCAATCATCGACAGCAAGTCCGTGTGTGGGTCTTCGTGTTGGTACAGCGGTACCACGCTGGCCGGAATAATGATTACCTGGTACGTTTCATTTCGATACTGCTATATTATTGATAGACTCCAAACGGTATTGTACTAATAAACAGCGTCTGGAGTGGCATGTGTCCGATCGCAGCACCCCCAGAAAAAAAAACAAACAAATTTAATGGGTACTTAAAACGTATAAAAAAATACCCTTGTACTTTACGAGGATCTATTAGCGTCATTTCTGCAATAACGAGATTATTTATGTCTTATTTTCTTTCTCGCGAGAGGTGGGTACTTACAGCTGTAGCAGGGGTACTATAAACGAGCAACTAGCCTGATGTGCGGTAGCAACCACAACAGCAAGGGAGCTCGTGCCGCTCCTCTATCTCCTGCTCGTGCTGCTGCTGCTGCTGCTGCTGCTGCTTGGTGCGGTGTGCGGCGGCTCTAGCGTGAGAGCTTGCGTGCGAGAGTACGTCTGTGTACAATAACCGACCCGGGTGTAATAGCACTAGCACCAGCCGCAGCCACCGTAGAGCCGCCCTCTCAGGCCGCCCGCTTTGCGAGCTCGTGCGAGCTTCTTCTGCTGCTGTGCTAGTGTGTACGTGCGTGTGTGCTCGTTCGCTGCGCGCTGTGTGTTCTTCGTGGTGACTTTCGAAAAATTGTGCGGGTTTCCAATGGAAATAACGTGCCTTTTTTTGCCGGCATAATCTGAAGCTTCGCCTGCGCAGGCGGTTCTACGCCGTCTGTATAAACTCTGTACTCGTACGTCGTACGTAAAAGTGCGTATTTATACATGCATACATGCGTACGCTGGTTTTCACTTTTTTTCTCCGTTGGAGTGTGCGATGTGCTTCAGTTAGTTGTTTGTGATGTGTACCCTGTTGTTTTCTATGGTCGCAGCAGTCTATAAAGCACCATGGTCACACGGCATTTCGTCTGCACCACCCCGCGTCGAGGTGGTCTCAGGTTTGGTACGGCAAGATAATTTCGCGCCGAGCAGGCCGTTCCGCGAGGACGGTCTAGAAGCTTTAAAGCTGTCAACGCTAAGCCTAAGGAATACTCTTGGCGCTCTCGTAGTGACTCTCTGCAGGTCCAAGTGGAGCCCTTGGTACTTACCAGTACACCCCTAAAGAAAATAAAACAAATCAGATTTTGGAGGGCCATGTGGCACGCTTAATGCTTTCGTAGGCGCATTATTTTTTTTACCGGATTTTCATGGACACAACACCGCTCGTGGCGCGCGTTTTTTGCTTGGTATTCAGGACGTACCTGATTTTGGCTCAAACGGATCAGGAAATACCTGATTTTGGCATATGCCCATTTTTTTTTTCTTCAACATCGGTTTTGGATTCCTCTCGGTCGCGCGATTCCGGAGCAGTTTGTTTCACGTGTCAACAATTCTCAAAAATGACGGGAGAAAAAACCGATACGTACCCCCTTTGGAAAAATTGTTCTGCCTGGACCACACGATATTTGTACAGTACCCGCTTGGACAGAGGCGTAGTTGCAGGAAATTAACCCAGACCCATTTCTTCTCATCCAACCACGGGTCAAAAGCCAAAATGATCGAAAAAGCCCTCAAGACCAAGTCTCGAACACAAACTACTCCGTGTTACAGTTGGAGCATTTCTGAAAGAAAATGGTGAGAAAGTGCTCCCACGCTTGTTCCTGCACACACGTGCGTGTCAGCGACGAATCGCTCGGGGATTTTTTTATAAGGGCCACTTTTTATGCAGTTGTTAGCAAGTCAGCTGAAACAGCAACTGATTTTCGTAGAGCCCCTTTCTACACGTTGATACCAGAGGTTTTGTCACGGAAAAAATAAAAAAAATTGGGGAATTTGTTATTCTTTCTCATTCTCAGAATTGGTGGAATTTTTCTACGATATCGATATCGTATTTTCTCCAATATCGATATCGTATTTTCTCCGATATCGATATCGTATCCCTGACAATGCAACGTGATACCGGGCCAGACTGACGCAGAACGTGGTGAGGACATCTTCTGAGCATGGCAACGATTGCCGACACGATGTACAGCGGGAACGGTTGCATTGCTCGAGCGGAAAGCACAACAGCAGTGATTTTTCCGAACGAGTTTTGCACCAAACGAAGACAGAACGCTGACATCTATTAATAACAAAATATCTGACTAAAATATCGTCGGGACATATTGACGACAGTACGAGGGCTTCGACTGAGCGAATGACAACATCCAGCTGCAAATCAATCCCACTCAAGACACTGGTTCACTATTTTCACCCATTCAGAACCTGCACATAATACACACCAGGTATATATGATATATTACAGTAGTCGCGGGTACCCCAAGACTAAAACCATTCCGTAGTTGACCCTTTCAAAACTGCAGCGCCGTTTTGGGGGACAACTCACTCACATCCTAGGTATTGCAGGGGACCACAGTAAATAGGACCCACGGTACACACAAAAACCTATATATTTACCTATTTTTACTAACAATATTTGGTCCTATTTACTATCGCCCCCCGTAATAGTCTGTCCCCCAAACGGGACTGCAGTCCTAGTAAGGTTAATAGCGGTCAAAACGGCCTGTGCCGCCCGTACAGTAAAAAGCTACCGCGTTTATCGCCTACTGCGGATAAGAGAGCAATATGCAGCCAAAAGAGCGCGTGTTTATGGTCACGGGGTGCTTGCTCTCAACGCACGCTTTTAGAACTGCAGTCCCGTTTTGAGGACAATCCAGCCAGGTTCCAAGTAGTTTGTCCCCAAAACGGACCTGCGGTACTACAAGGGTTGACTCTCTTGGCCGTTTTAGTACTGCAATCTTGTTTCGGGGACAAACAACTCCACTGCCGTAATTCCGAGTGCTTCGTCCACAAAACGGGACTGCACTCCTCAAGAGGGTTGCAACTCGGGTTACCCACTACGTGCAGCAGTGTATGTCTACAGCAGTAGAATCTGTTTCTGTACAACAGTTTCCATCTTCTTCAGGGTTTTGCGGTAGCAGAAAACCAAAACCTCTCAGAATAGAAAAACTTTTCGTCACGATCCTTTCGTTTTTTCTTCACTCGGTTTTATAATCGGAAAATGTGCTGGCGGTATGGTAGTTTCCTGCCACCGTGCCGTGCCCCCGGAGAGGCGAGAGATTTTGTTTTTACCGGAAATACTTCGTATCGATCTCCTTGGAGAAAACGTTCGAGCCGCTCTCGAAAGACATTGGCAACAAACTTCCGGCATTTCCGGGCAAAAAAAAACGAGCGAACGTGCCGAAAGGTTTTTGTCCTCTTGTGGCATTTTTTCAAAAAAGGGTTTGTACAAACGCAGACAGGCAGTCGCCTTTTGCAGCAAGCAGTATCTCGTATATAGTAGCAGGCACGTAACCGAGGTTGTAGATTGAATATTGATGCATCCCGTATGCACAAAATACGCGAATACACCATAAACCAGCACTAATAGGTGAAGTGGAATACTGGGGTGTGGAGACGTGGAGATGTAATCTGGACTTTGTTCTGGAAGATAAGATGGATGCCTGGGATGGAGGGGGGTGTACTCGATACAGCAGCATCATGAATGGTCGTATAGTCGCCGTAGGACCATAGACCCTCGCAGCTCTAAAATGGCGGGGTGGAGCATCGGGCCGGATGGTGGGGGGGGGGGGGGGGGGGGGGTGATTTTTGTCTGAAAAAACGGGAAAAGCGCGGGAGAAAAAAGACGGGGAGATGCCCACAACCCACGAAATAATGAAACAAGACGAACCAGTACTGCTGTCCTTCACACCCCACATATTATGATATGATCATACTACACCACTCTGGCCCGGTGGCCCGGAATGTAAGGAACACGTCGTATTCACATAGGAGTGCAGACGGGGACTTTATTACCGGCAGAGGCGAGAGTGAGTGATACAATCGATCGTCGGTGATGCTCTCATCTATACCAAATCAAGAAGCCAGCGCTGCTATAACACCACACCGGCATCATACATAAAACAATCTATTGCGGGGGACCATAGTAAATGGGACCTACGGTACACACAAAAACCCATGTATTTACCTATTTTTACTATTACGGGGGTACATAGTTAATAGGACCTATGGTGTACATAAAAACCTACATATTTACCTATTTTTACTAACAAAATTTGGTCCCGTTAACTATGGACCCTCGTAATAATAATATATGGCCCTATTTACTATGGTCCCCTGTAAAATAGCATGACGGTATCATGTGTATGTGCCGTGGAAAAGGCAATGGACCATCTCATATGGAAGGTATTTGAGAATCGAAAACGAACGTTTTCGAGCTGCGAAAACCAGTGATCAACCTTATTGGCCCGAAACTGCCGTTTATTTATTTTCGGCCGCATTTTTGGGATATCGTTTTCGGGCCGGCCTCCAACCGGAAATGGGGCTCCATCTTCCGTCAATATCTGCGTCCATTCTGAATTCGCATCGCTCCATTTTGGGTCAACATCGTGACGGGTTTCCACACATCTAGGGAGGCGATAAGCGTCCAAATACCTGTGTGCCGAAAAACAACAGTACCGAGGGTCCGCATCTATCTGCCAAGCAAGCTACAGGCTGCCTGTGCTGCTTGCCGCGTCCCCCTAACCACCCCCGCGCGCCTCCCAGGCATCACAACGAGCCGGTGGGATCGGATTGTGACAGTGTCGAATTGCTGCTGATGTTGTTGTTGTTCTCGCATTAACTCTCAAATCAAGGGGTCGGTGGTGACACACAGGTGCTGGAGCCCTGCTGGGAAGATCTGAAAAAACATTTGAAAAATAAAAAAAAAAAAAAAAAAAACGGCTGGGAAGCACGATGCGTCCCACCTAAAAATACCCGAGACGGAGAAGGCGCACATAAAACGAAATCAATGTGCAACCTGAACTAACATGGCCGCGGGTATCCACACAACTACAGCATAGAGTTCACCCCGTTCTCACAACTAACCAACTCGTGTAGCTACTGGCTACAGCGGTTGCTGTCTGGAGTGCTGCCTGCACCGTACGAAGTGCACGGTAGTCGTGAACACCGAGAGGAACACGCCTGCTGTCTGGGGTGCTGTCTGAGCGACGACTCGCGGACATGCAGTGAACAAAGAGCAATCGAACCAAAAAACCACCATACAAATAACAACGATCGCCGGGTCTTCCTGGACTGTCTGACGAAAGGTGCAGGACAGCTATTATGCCACGTCCCTGATAATTGCGGGGGTCATTCCCGATGAAGGGTACACAACTCGCCAACCGCACGACAAAGACCAGTGACGCAAATAACAGGTACATACTGCTGCTTCGTTAAAACAAATCAGAAAAGCAACGATGACTGCTGCTCTCGTCATGGTGTGCGAGAGCCTTGCCTCTCTCTCCTATTACGGGGGTCCATAGATAATAGGACCTATGGTATACATTAAAAAACCCATATATTTACCTATTTTTACCAACAGTATTTGGTCCGATTTACTGTAGTCCCCCGTAATTGCAGTTGCGATGTTGAGCGACCACAAAAGACAACCCTCCTACTGCTGTCGTAGGGTGAGGCGTACGTGTCGTATTGCCTTCTCCGCGAGCACCAGGCGCAAGTGCCTCTGCGTGGGCTAAGAGATGCTCCGGTGCGATGAAACACGTTTAGTCTAGGGAGGGAGCGAAACTATCTTGGAGGCGTTTTCGCGTACCGCATGCTGCAGCAGCTGTTTGCTCCCGCTGGTGGCTGTTGAATGCCTGGTGCATGTGATAACTCACTGTCAACACACAATCTGAAAAATTATGGGGCATGCTTAAGATTCAAGGTTCTCGTCCAGTTCTACACGTCTTGTTTAGAGGATCGAAAAAATCATATTGTTTTCGGTTCTATAAAACCTTGCACAAGAAATGAATGGCCTCTCGCTATTTCTTACCAGGTACGCATTTTTTTTTTTGAGTTCGACAATGATAACATATTTCGAGCTGATGAAACCCGGGTCATTTCGTTCTCGCGAATCGTATCGAGCTTTCTTGAGCGGATGTATCGAGCTTTCTTGAGCGGATGGAGAGAAAGAGAATTCTCAGTTTTGGTATAGTTTCGGTGGCGTGTCTGGGGCACCAGCGGTCACAATCCTGGAGGTTGAAGACGCACCGATACAAGGACACACATACAAGTGGTGCTACCAGATGCCACTGCTGCCGCCGAAGAGTTCGTCAGCATCCCCCGCACGACCTAAAGCCATGTACGTGTCCGGCTGGAATAATCAGGGGTACACCACCCAAACGAGCTAGTACGGGGGGGGGGCCATAGTAAAAAGGACCAAATATTGTCAGTAAACATAGGTAAATACAAGGCTTTCCTTCGGAGTGGGTATTCCGTCGTTTCTTGTACATATAATTGCAATTAGTGTCATAGCCCAAAGCCAACCAAACTAAATGTATTTGTGTAAGAAACGGTGAAGGATGTAATAATCGCGTTTATTTATGAATGGAATGTGAAACGTAAGATCGGGAGACGCAAGAGTAAGAATGACATTCGTCAAATAATAAGAATAACATCTTTCATCAGTGTGGGATGAGAGTGGAGTAGTGCTTGGCATGTGGATGATATACAACATACAGGCTGTTGTTTAAAGGAAGGTTTGGGACTGGAGATAAAGCAGCAGTGCCGGCAACGACAACGGTTATGGAAATGTTGTATAGTTGCTGGGCGGCCGCGATTTCGATGTAGCCAGCATAGGAGTTTGGATGAGACATGATATGTAAATAGTCTTCCAGGCTACTGCTGTAGTAACGAGGCCGGAGGCCCGGAATGTGGATCTGTTCGCTGTTGAACCCGTTGGATATGTGTAGGAAGAAATAATCGTGATTTTGGGAAATGTGGGAAACAATTTGTTGCCTTTCGTTCGTCCTGGATGGCGACAATCTGCTTGGCGTACTGCTTCGGAATTCCGCCAAGCCCTGGAGCAGGCGAAATGGAAGGGAGTCTTCTTGCGCTTGATGATGATGTCTCCGTCTTTGATGGTGGAGTCCGTCAGGCGGCAGTTGTAGCACTTGCCACCGACCTGGTCGAAATAAACATAGGGGGCGCGGGGGGCGGGAGTGGCGTGCAGGGAATGGCGGGGGAGGGGGAAGCGGGGGGGGGGGGGGGGGGGGGTACTCATTTGTTGCTTGCCTTAGTCATTTGACCATTGACCGCGCATCCCTTTCGAGACGGAGCACCGTTCCTACTCCTAATAGAGACACCTCCAACAATTGGGCGCTCATTACGTTGTTTCCATAAATTACATAGAAACTTTTGCTAAACTTATCCCCTTCCTGTTTGGCCTCCTGTGGCCACCATCTATCCCTAGGATAGCGATCGTTTTCTCGCTGCTATTCATTGTATCAAACTCCTCCATGTCACATTCGTCTATTTTCCTCATCTCCTCTGCTAACACATCCCGTTCCTCCTTGTATATTTCACATTCTCCTACTATGTGCGTTCTACTCTCTATTGCTTGCCACACGGGCACATCTGTGCGTCTACTTCCTCCTCTTCCCGGCTACTGGTGTACCTCTTTCTTCTTTCTGGCAGGTCCAGGTCCCCTACACGAAAGCGCAGTTTCAGCGTTTTCGCGAAGTCCATTGGGCCATGCAAATACGTTTTCATTCATATTCCTTCCCTCAATCCCCCGTATATCTCCAAGTGTTTTTCCGATTCCACCTTGTTTCTTAGCGCTAGCCTTTCCCTTATTTCTATCCTTTCTTCTACTTCTGCCTTCTACCTCCCAAGCGGGGGGGGGGGGGGCAGCAGAGTTCATTATTTGTACTGCTCTACAGCGGCACAACAGCAGTACGTAATCGCTTGCTATACGATGGCAGCAGCAGCAGCAGCAGAAGCAGCAAGTACGTAATTTCATTGACGATACAGAAATATGTACACACACAAGTGTAATACACTGTACAGTACACACACAAATCACGTCCAGCTTGATGTAGGGCAACAACGCAGCGGCACCACAAAAAGAATCATTGACGATACAGAAATATGTACACACGCACAAGTTTAAGTGTAATAGATACACAAATCATGCCCAGCATGATGTACGGCAACAACGCAGCAGCGCCGCAAAACGACCAGGAAACACAATTATCCGAGTACATCCAAACATTCAGTGAATATTGCGGCAGCACTAAAAGCAACAGCAGCAGCAGCAGCAGCAGCAGCAGCAGAAGAAGCAGCAACGGATCGCCACAGCGTTGGCAGCAGCAGCATAGCAACGATATGAAAAGAAGGGAGAAAAAAAAAGTACCCGGTATGTACCCCGAGGCCGTCCGAAAAGTATTTTTGGTACCTCACTATAGACCCACCTCCGCATGCTGTACGGCAAAAACGCAGCAGCAGCATAGCAACAATACGAAATACGAGAAAAAGTAGTACGTACGCAAAATGCAGGAGCAAAACGACCAAAATATTTTTTTTTACGTATAAAAAAAAACCAATTGGGTACAAAAACGGCCAAAAAAAACAATAATCCGCGTTGGCAGCAGCATAGCAACGATGTGAAAATAAGGAAGAAAAAAAGTATGTGCCCTGGTATGCCGCAATCGCAAAACCTACGGAATTTCATTGACTATACCGAAATATGTACACACACAAGTGGAGCATGATGTACGGCAACAACGCAGCAGCACCACAGCAGCAGCAGCATAGCAACGATATGAAAATAACCAAGCCAAAAACGAGAGAAAAAGCAGTACGTACGCAAAATGCAGGAGCAAAACGACAAAAATATTTTTTCACGTATCAAAAGAACATTTGGGTACAAAAACGACCAAGAAAAACAGTAATCCGAGTACATACGAACATTCAGTGGATATTGCGGCAGCATTAGCAGCAGCATTAGCAGCAGCAGCAGCTACAGCATTAGCAGCAGCAGAAGCTGCAACGAATCGCCGCAGCGTTGGCAGCAGCAGCAGCAGCATAGCAACGATATGAAAAGAAGGAAGAAAAAAAGCAAGTACCCTGGTATGCCGCCATCGCAAAACCTACGGAATTTTATTGACGATCCGAAAATATGTACACTTCCAGCATGATGCACGGCAACAACGCAGCAGCACTACATACAGCAGCAGCAAGTGCACAGGAGCAGCAGGTGCACAGCACGGCAACAACGCAGCAGCACTACAGCAGCAGCGAGTGCACAGGAGAAGCAGGTGCACAGCAGCAGCAGCACTCATGGCGTGGCGCTGACAGCAGCAGCAGCAGCAGCAGCAGCGGAAGCCGAAAACGAGCAAAATGAGTACGTACGGTCACCAAAAACATGTGCACACAGAAATCGTGTGCACCGAAAATGCACCACAGAGTAGCAGCAGCACTCACGTCGTTCGGTGCAGCGGTGACGGCGACAGCTGAATCCTCCGTTCCTTCGTTCACGTCCCGCAAACAGTTGTGCATGTGCGCGTTCGCGTGCACTGTGTGTAAGAGGAGCCGACGCAACGCACGAAGGGGAAAGAACGAGCATGGATGAGTAAAAAAAAAAAAAAAACGCTTTGACCTAGGTTTGTATGCAAAAGGGCAATTGAAAACCCCCAAAAAACGTACTGGCAACATACAGCATGCACAATAGACATAAGACACTCACCACCTTCAGCAGTCTCGAGGGAGTACGAGACAGTCCCTTCCTTGATCGGGCTAGCACAGAACTCGCAGTCGGTTGCCCAGTACAGGATGATCCCGCCACCAGCGCACGTGAGATCCTTGCAGGTGGCGAAGGCCACGTTTTTGCCACCAGGCGCGGAGTTCTTGACCAAGTGCTGGTCCGTGCACTGGTCGCAAACAACAGCCGGCACCAGGTCGGTCTTTGTCGTTGCCGCTCTCTTGCCAGAGGGCGAGGACCACGCGCCTTTCGACGAGGGGGAGGTGAGCTTAGGGGGCGTGGAGAAGGGAGAGGCGGGGGTTGCAGCACCAGCAGGTTCGCTACCGACAGCAGCAGCTTGGCCGCCGACAGCTGCACCTACTGTATCTATGCCGTTCGTCGTAGGCGAGACGCCTCTTTTAGGCGCCGTGCGAAGAGCTGTCTATTGGTTGGCAGTTTGCGAAGAAAGAAGAAAGGTTGTTTGGCTGTTTGGCTGTTCGGCTGTTTCAAATAAGAAGGGCTGTTTGCGAAGAGCTGTCTATCAGTCGGTCTGTCTGCCAAGAGCTAGCAAGTGACAACGACCCCAAAAATCGTAATTATAGTTGTATTTATATAGGTTTTTATGTATCCCATAGGTCCTGTTAACTATGGACCCCCGTAATAGGCTATACTGCTGTCTAGGGTGCATGTCATGCCTATAGCGCAACCCTGAGTCGGTAGTACCATAGTAATGCGATGCCGATGTGCTGTGCAGTGCGTGCGGTTTGTGGCCATTTTGAATCGCGGCCACCAGACCTGATTTACAGTACCACACCGCCTTCGTGTATCACCATGTGTATTATTCTTTGATTATTTTTACTTTCTCCCGATATATTCTTCCACTCCAGAGTGTTAATGGAGCCTGTCCTGCGACCACGGCATGCATTGTATTGTGGCGAGTTAATGTGAGAACAACAACAATTGAGAAACCTGCCATTTCTAATCGCCATTTGGGCAGTTCGATTTGAGGGAAGTTCGAAGCGAGAGCTCAGTCCCAAATTCTCGATTCCGAGTTATCTGATGTACGCAGTTCGATTACATCCATTTCGTATCCCCAAGAAGCGCGTTTTTTCCTAGAATCCGAAATGCCTGATTTCGGATATTTAAGGCCGTTTCCTATGCGGTTCGATTTTCAAGCTTCAGATTCTGACCCGATCGCATTTTCAGATGTGAAATTGGCAAATCGAAAGAGTCTTCCTACACGAAAAAAAAAAAACAGATTTCTTGTGCTTGCAGAGATTCGAGCAAACGCCGAGACCAACTGCTGTTGTTGTGGTCTGGCGCCGCGAAGAGACGCAGTGGGTGCGCTGCACTGCGCGTAGGATCCAAGCGTCCGAGCCAAGGCTGACTGCCTCTGGCCTGGCGGCGAAGAGATGCGGCGAGTGCGCTAGAGTCAACCTGTCTTGGTATTTTGTGTTCATGTGACTGACTTGTTGCTGCTGCTGCTGCTGTACAGCAGTGTAGTCTACGAGTACGTATTCACGGAGAGGTGCGCGCCGAGTGCGTTTCTCTTGGTCTCTAGGCCCGAGCCCGCGCCAGCCGACTGTAGTCTGGCCACGGAGGGATGCGCCGCACACCGACCGCGCGTCGGGCGCGAAGCAACATCGCTATGCAGCTGTGTCACCATCCAACTCATCGATCGTTCCGCTGCTGTTTGCTGTCGTGGATAACATCCTGAATTTAGAGAGCATGCCATTTTTCGATTAGAAAATCTGATGACCCAAGCCGTCGGATTTTGGGTTGGGTCATCGGTTTCCCAAATCGAAAAAATTCCGGCCGGATTTTGGGACCGGATAAGCAGGGGCATTCATTTCTTAGATCGCAAAATACAAATCTGAAGCTCGAAATCGAACCGCATAGGACACGGCCTAAAAAGGGGGGAAAGCACAAACACACTACACTGGGCCAAATGCAAATCTGAAGCTCGAAATCGAACCGCACAGAAAACAGTCTACATACAAAGTAAGGCCCAGTGTAGTGTGTTTGTGTTTTCCCCCTTTTCAGGCCGTGTCCTATGCGGTTCGATTTCGAGCTTCAGATTTGTATTTTTCGATCTCAAAAATGAATGACCAAGATTATGCAGTCCAAATATGCGAAATCCGACCGGATTTTTTTCGATTTGAAAATCCGATGACCCAAGTCGTCGGATTTTTGGAGGCATGCTCTCTAAATTCAAGATGTTATACAACAGCAAACAGCAGCAGAACGATCGATGAGTTGGATGGTGATACAGCTGCTGTATAGCGACGTTGCTTCGCGCCCGACGCGCGGACGACGCGTCCCTCCGTGGCCAGACTAGAGTCGGCTGGCGCGGGCTCGGGCCTAAAGAGAGAAGCGCACTCGGCACGCTCCTCTCCGTGGATACGTACTCGTAGACCACACTGCTGTACAGCAGCAGCAGCAGTCAAGTCACAAAATCAAACACAAAATACCAAGACAGGTTTGACTCTAGCGCACTCGCCACATCTCTTCGCCACCAGACTCGTAGAGGCAGTCAGCGTGGGCTCTGACGCTTGGGTCCTACGCGCAGGGCAGCGCACCCAGCGCGTCTCTTCGCGGTGCCAAATCACAAAAACAGCAGTTGTTCTCGGCGTTTGCTCGAATCTCTACACGCACAATAAATCTGATTTTTCCGCATAGGAAGGCCCTTTCGATTTGTCAAGCTCATATCTGAAAATGCCATCGGGTCAAAATCTGAAGCTCAAAAATCGAACCGCATAGGAAACGGCCTTATAACAGTTTTTTTTCCAGCTAGTTTTCAAACATCTTGTACGCGTAGTCGTATATAAATAATGGGAAATGGGCTTATCAGAGAAGCACCGGTGTCGAGAAAAAAACATGCTTCAAAATATTGGGTTGGGTGGTGAGTTGTACCACTATTATTAATATTACAGCAGTATTAATAGTAGGTTCCTGGCATCCTGGTCCCTTACTGGTACTTGGTATTACGGAGGGCCATAGTAAATAGGACCTGCAGTACACACAAAAACCTATATATTTACCATTTTTTACTATTACGGGGGTCCATAGTTAACGGGACCAAATTTTGTTAGTAAAAATAGGCAAATATATAGGTTTTTATGTACGCCATAGGTCCTGTTAACTATGTACCCCCGTAATAACAATATACGAAGGTGGTCCCCGTGTTTATCAAGATCAACTTCGTGGCGAGGGTTCGAGTCTCACCAAGTGCATGCTCGTAGGGACTTTTTCTTGCATAAAAAATTGATTTGATTTAGCGGAAAGCGCGAGAGCGTGAGTTTGCTACATGCGATGAAAATCGACGAGCAGCGGGAATGCTGAACCCTACGCGCGACAAAAAATAAAAGGCCCGTACCGGGGGGGAGAAGGGACGACACCTGTGACCCCGTGCTTGTCCAGAAGGTCGCTGAGGGTAAAACCTCCTATGTACGAGTTTAGGCTGGATTATCAGGTATCATACCTACCACAGGTACCGGGTATTGTCCTCGTGCCAGGTACCAGTACACGATTAGGCCACAGATGCGTACAACTGCTGTATAATAGGAGCGTTACAGCTTCTCCAGACCGTGTACCTGGTATAGACCATGTGGAATAGATTTTGAATTGTACCAGAATACCGGTTATCCGATCATTTCTTCTTTTGTTGGGTGCCGGTAAGTATGGTCGAGAAAGTGTCGTCCCTCAAGGAAGGCTGATAGGAGCAGCACTACTTGTATCTGTTCACGGCGATGGCATGCATTGCCTGCTTCACCTCATTGCCCCACCTCCGCAGCATCATCACCACCACCACCACCACCACTTCATCTATCGCCTACAACTCGTTTGTATCGCAGAAGCGGCATGCGATTTTCCAGTCAGCAGCACCAGCAACACCATACGAGTAGCAGGCAGCAGCAACTACAGCAGTCCGTCCTCAAGACCCTCGCTGCCCTCAACCCACCCACCTTCTTCAGAGATGACGGCGAATCTATGGACTGTACCGTCGTGGGCACGGCCACCACCGGCGTTAGTCTGCTCCCATGTCCGTGTTTACGCAGAGAAGCCATGGGTTGGCCCGTGCTGTGTTCACTGCTCACTTGGTCTCGGTCTGCAATGCTACCATACTGCTACTTCGGTTTATTTCGTAGGAAAAATAGCGGCTTTACTGTTCAGGGGATCGGGGTTGTCCCGCACAGGCAGCAAGGGGGTCAGAGTTGTGGTTGTTGTGGCGTTGTGGCCAGCTGTATCCTGATATCGTGAGCCTGCTTACGGGCGTACCGTGGGTAAACCACATCCCGAGCGAGGACGAGGAAACTAAGGGTCAGGTAGTGCGCAGTCGAGGACCACGTGTGATACGTGAACGTGTTGCGAGCTGCTCTAAGCGCGCCGCTGGTGCTGCTGTTGTTGCTGCTGATTTTCCAGATATATATCTGGATTAGAGGGTGCAAACAGAACCGTGTTGTTCTCATGGTTCGAGATCGCTCTTGTGCGAAGCGTCAGGTAGTACAGAGCCAACGATCAGGCATTAATTTACTTGTTGCGCGGCATTCTGAACATGCACAGTTGCTGCTGATGATGATATATGGATGATGAAAATATATCGACATAAGTGCGAAGAAATAAATGAAGATGGACGCAGAATCGAGGGAAGATCATTATTCTCGTGATTCGCGGTAGTCATTGCTGCCTTACCGCGAAGATGTACCAGAGGGTACCTGGTACGAGCGGTGCCAGTAGTCTTACCACGATCCAGGTGCTCTGCGAGTACCACTCGTAGTCATATTTCGTGCGTACAGGGCAGCTGGGTCCCTGTTTCCCGCCGTGAGGGGGGAAAGATTTTCGCGCATACAAACATACCCCAAAACGTAACGACCGTTTGGGGATTTTCCAAACGGTCCGTGCATTTCCGGACAGAGTCAAGTTTCTGGCGCCAAGTACAACGAGTACTGCTGTTGAGCCGTACTGCTGTGCCTGGTGCAGATAAGAAGAGAGCGGCCACCTTACAGACATACACCATGCACCCACGTATATACTTTTCGCCTGGCACTCGGCTCAACCTCGGACAAGCAGTATGGCCCACGATATTAATAGAAATACGCACCGGTATGTGCTCGTAGCTACTGCCAGATCGGTCCCAGTCGATGTGCTGTGATTGCTGATGTTGTCACGAGGTACGGTGGGGCGGAAATCCCCCCGAACAGCATCGCGCGCAGATGATATACACCTGCCCCAAGACTACGAAGCGTCACACCCTTGTCAGGAAGAGACCAACCCAACGCACTAGCTTAGTATCAAAATAACGGCCACTACTACTTACTGTAGAGTCCGTTGACTTCACATATGCATATCTACCTGTAAATTACATACCAGGAGTATATATGCAAGCTTTCTCGTGCTTTGCGCCGACGGGAAGGCAGGAGAAGCAGGAATTCGGCACGTAAGGAGCCACGGGAGTAGGCATAGGTAGGCACGGGAAGGCCAAAGCGCGAAAGAGGCCCAGCCACGGGCGCTGAAGGCAATCGAATCGAAAAAAGTCAAGAAGCTGTGCGATTGATGATGTTGCGACCGAGAGGATGTTCGTTTCATAACGGTCAAGCCACCGAGACATCATCCTCAGTCAGCGCTGACTAAGAAGCTCAGTGGTTTAGCCTTGATAAAGCGAACAAAATAAGCACCTTTCTTCGGGCTTGATACGACCTCCCAACGATAACATCCTCCGGGGTTGATCAAAAGCCCCTTATCAACTAGCATACTTCCCTGAAACGTTGCCTGTGGTCACAAAAAAAAATGTCAACAAAAATGCATATCGATGGGAGAAAACAAACGGATACGAAATAGTGCGGACGGCAGGATCATTCCAGTCCGTACGGGAAATGTTACCAACGAGGTTGTGGTATACCATCCCGTATCACTTGCACCCAAATGACACCAGAAACATATCCGTGGTATTACATGTACACTCGAATACAGAAAAGAAAAAAGAAAAAAGAAAAGCACGACGAGAAGAAAAAAAAGGGAAAAACATAGAGACAGAAAAACGAAGCAAACATGCACTCAGGGCGCAGGCCGACACCTGGGGTGCTCTCTAGTATCAGCACAAAAAAAAAATATGTGCCAGGTGGTATGTATCATACAGCAGTCCAAGAACGAGGCATAGGTTCTCTACAAGCCTCTGTAGTCCAGAAGAGGGGACAACTGCAGTTTCCAGGAGACAAATGGTTCAGCCACAGATATGAACGTTTGGCATAATGCCGCTGTATCCTACCAGGTACTCGTCCTCGTACTGAGTACCAGATATCAAGAGTATCAGTACATACCCGATCCTTTTGCTGTACAAGCAATCGCTGCATATTTTCGGTATGTTTGATATTCCACATGATATTCATATGTTCTACAGTATGCGGAGAAGCTTCGACAAGAGGCTCTCGAGCCTAGAGTCAGATGTTATGAAAATAAAGCAGTCCAAGAGCAAGCTAGAGAAGCAGCCTGCCAACTACCGGTACAAGAGTGTTCTCGTTCAACATCTAGCTCTGGCTCTGGCTGCAAGCATGTTTCGTCAAAGGTTGAAAGGCAGACTCCTGCATATATATAGCCTTCAATACAATGCTGTACTTGCCTGCACTACGAAATAGTAATGTTAGGAGTAGTTCATATCAAAGTTACCAAGATAACAATTTCAACGATTGCGCCGGGTGTAGCGCGCCCGCAGAGAGCTTCCGTGTTCCATGTGCTTATTTTGTCGTTCACGTCGTAGGCTTTTAGGGTGTGTTATTCGTACGCACGCACTTCTTTCTCATGGACAGCAGTTGCCAGGTACACACAGGTGGTGCCTCGTGGACAGGAGTACTGGTATTAATATATTATTAATATCGTAGTAGGGATATGATTGGTTATCAGAAGGAACGCGTACGTACTCAGTACTCAAGGCAGGCACACAACTCGAACAACGAAATTGAAAGTTGGCTACGCCGGCTATTATGATACGACCATACGTGCGAAATTCTTGATTAATAACATTAGCGTAGGAAAAAAGAGGAGGTGTTCGTACGAGTAGCGTGTAGGTTGTTCGTTCCTGGCTGCCATTTTCTGTCTACGAGTACGGGTGCGACGCCTCTGCTATACTCTAGTGTACCGAAAATGAAGTAAAGTCACAGACGTTGCTCACGAAACAGGAACTGCGTGGGCGATGCCTGGTTTTTCCCCTCCGCCGCACGTCATCGTGCATTTTTTATCTCAAGTTCTTCTCTTCACTTTCCACCCTCTATCCTAGCGTTCTTGTATACCGTGGTTCTCTCCACTTGTTTTCCCTGTTTCTACCCTTGAAAAAAAAAAAAAACGGAAAACTACTTTGGCGGGATTCGAACCTGGGACTTTTCTTGAGTAGCTCAGCGGCTTATAATCCCTTTATAAAACGCAAACCCGGGGCTTTTCTTGAGCAGCTCAGTGGTTTATCCATTATGAAACGAACAGGAGAAGCAGGAATGTCTACTGCATTGGACAATATCTCCTCTTGACAACAATGTTCTTTTTGACATTTTGGAGGTCGGACGGAGTGACCTGGGTGGGGGTTGGGGAGAGCAGCCAAATAGCTATTGCCCCCTGTCGCCAATCTATTGTCGTACAATCTAAAGCACACCAAGGATACTGCTGTCTGTAGGTATCCTTTTTTCTCATATATACAGTACAGTAGACTATTGTTATGATTCTGCTGAAAGCGCCGTTCGGAGGTGTGGGAGTGGGTTTCGAGGAGCCGCATCTTCGACTCATGTTCTAGTTCGTGAAATCGGGATTTCCGCGAATTCCCCATAATTCTGCATATACGGCTCGTCAGAGTGGGCTAGTGTTATGGTACTGCTTTGAATGAGGCTGCAAGTCCGGTAACTACCTGGGTTCAGGTATTGGGATCGTACTTGTAGTACTTGGGAGGTGTATCTTAGATGGAGAACCAGGGGTTTTCCCACAGCGAGGCACGAGCCTTGCCCTTAGTCTCCACGTGCACGAATATAGCTGCTCTTCTTCTCTCCAAGCAGACAACACAAGTGAGTACTAAGGAGTACCTACTTAAGGCCACGCTGGCACCCAAGCGTCTCCTGGTCCCCGGGTTTCCGGTCACTCTAGACTGTGGATGTTTTATCGGGACAGAAAAAAACATCGCTATCTTAACACGCTGCGCTTATAACTTCGGCTGGTTCGTGCTTACCAGAGATCGACGGTGACCGTTAGAGGTTTATCACGGCAGCTTGTGTTTCTCTCGAGATTGATACCCCGCAGGATCTCTACAGGGGCCTACACCTCGACTAAGAGGTGCTCCAGTGGTCGAAATTGGGATGCCAAAAATGAGACAAAAAACAACCCCCAACTGAACGTTTACACTTCACTTGCGAACAACTACACCCCGCGAAATCGAGGGATGCTCATGATGGGGTCTGTGAGGGCGTCGGGAGCGCCAGACGGTAGTCGTAGGCAGCGATAAATGATTCACGAGGTGTTTTCGTGTATTCGAAGTTGCGAGCTAGTAGCGCCAAAAGCTCGCTAAAACGGTAAAATGTATAATTTCACGCAAGGGAGCATAACACAATGGCTACATCACCGATGAAGAAATAACCTTCACTAGGAGATTGCTGTTCTCCCGGCGGGTGATATATCTCTTAGGGAGTGGTCGTCGAAGATGCTGCTGGGCGCAAAACAACGTTCCTATGATGGGTGGTAAGTTATTGGGCCCAAAAAAGTGCAAAAATGGGCCAAAAAGCTGAGGATTCTCGTATATTTGCGTCAACCATTCTACAACCACGACATACGGATCTTGGCTGCAATTCCCTTAGTCTAATTCCAAGTCGTATGTACATGTTGCCAAAACGCCTTCGTGCGGGTACTTGACGACGCATTCCTGGGCGTGCTAGCGTCCCCTCAACAGGCAATATGTCTAGGGATACAAAGTGTCCCGACCTTGATCTTAACACTATACTCGTGATCGTCGTTCGCCGTTCGTTCGTCCACCGTCGCAAGCGGGAAGTCCCGAACTGTTTTCGACTATGACCTGTGACGGTAAAAAAACAACCATGGATAGTCCACAACTCCCGATACCCCGCTGGATTACGACTACATGGATCATGATGCTGCAGTACTTGTTTAATCACGTTATTGTGCTCACGTAATTCCAGGTACGTGTTGCCGGATATCCTCGAACAATATATACCATCTACCTGGTACGTATTCAATACATGGATACCCGGTGCCCTACAGCGCTCGGAGGCATCGCTGTCTATACGTAGCCACTTATAATACCATCACTCCAGAACATCAGCCCACCCTGAATCAAGTCGTAGATAATGCAGATCGCGTAACGATATAGAAGTGATTACAGCCATCAGAAAATTGGAAAGGGGGTTGATGACATGGCTATTCGAAACAGCGTCAAAGAAATGAGGTTACACTCGTATCCCACACCTCCTAAGTTCTACTATTACTAAGACGCCTCCGTTGCTTTCCTGAAAAAAAGAGCGGTGGGGGAAAGCACCGACGCAAAAAAGTAGAAAAACACATTTGTAAACAATGGAAAAGGAAACAGAAGTCACCATCGACTGCGGGCCCGACAACGAACGGTGGAGCCGAAGGAGCTACGTAGCGTGACTATCATGGTGCAAGCTGACGAGGGAAAGGAAAAAGCACCACGAGGGGAGGCAGCCACTGAAAGGCTTGCTGTTTCGTACTGTATCCCACAAGGGCGACGGAAGGAACACCCAGCGCGATATACTTCTTGTTGTGTATTCGGAACGGAGGATCATACGTACGAAAGCAGAGAAGGGTGCGCACCGAAGGAACCAACGAAAGGGTTGTCAAGGTGTATTCGAAATGGGGGAGACAATTCAGAAGCAACGCAAGAAATACGCTGACGGGAGTCCATGAGAGGGCATGCTAATGTGTATCCGGAACAAACGATTACACGAAACGCAAAGAAAGGACCATACTGAGTACGCCAATGAAAGGCTAGCCGTGGTGTGTTCGAAACAACATGTCAGACGGGATAAATTGAAGGAAAACACTGACCAAAGGAAGCCAACGAAAGATTTATTACTGCGTATTCGAAATGAGAGACCAAACGAAAGGAGGACGCTGAAAGAACCCGACGAGACGCTTGATATCACCGCAATGTATTCAAAATAGAATACGACAGGGCAGAAAACTGCAACGTTACGATATCAACCATGATTTGCGCGACCTGCTCCAAAAAAGAGGCAAGCGAGTACCGTAGAAACGAGGCATAAAACAGCAGCGATAAAGCTTCTACTCATTATTTGTTGAAGACTGACTAAACGGGGCAAGGGGGGCACTATAGGGGCCCGACGGGATGCGTCGGAATTCCACAACGCATCGGGAGCTAGTCCCTCGGTTCGATGACGTTGGAGGCATCATAACCCATAGATGGCGTCCCGTGAAGTAGTGTAGGGTGTTGGTAGAAGGTTGCTCTTGATCGGGTAAGATGGTCGATCTTGAACGGGTCCGGGTCGTCGAGGAAGCGGATGATGATGTACATAGGAGTTGCTCGTGGGGGTGTTCGGCGAGGCACGATAGACGATTTCTCCGAATCGCCAGAGGCCCTTGTTGACCTTGTTCCGAAGGAGTGCCCCCGAAGGAAGGCTGAAGAGCTTAAACGGCGGGGGCAAAAGAGTGTGCGGGATGAGGGGCGTAGCCGAGAGCGAGGAAAAAATGCCCCGGGATCGCGACAACGTTCGCGGTGGGAGGCGCCGATGCGCATCTGGCGGCACCGGTGGTTGGTTCGGCGGCGTTGCGCTGGCGTGCCCGACCACTATACTCAAGGCGGTGAAGTCGAAAGTGTTGTAGATCCAGTTCGCGTTCCTAGGAAGGGCAGAGGGGTCCGGTCCAGCGAGTTTCGTACACTCCTACGATGACGCCTTCACGACCTCGGATGATTTGGTGGCCCGCGATCTGTTCGACCTTCCGACATTCAGGGCGCTTGGTGCGCTCAATCGTCCGGATTTTCCAGCAACGATGGATACGAGTCAGAATAGAGGAGTGCATGCACATTCGGAGGCGTTGTGAAGGAGTGTGGTTACAGGGTTTGGGCTAATAGACCCTCTCTCTTCTTCTGACTCTCACGTTATGTCTTCCAACACAACGGTTACAACGATGTACAAAGTATCCCATCCGACCGCGGGGCGGTCAGTCACGTGGTTTGGGGGGGGCTTGGCTGCGAACGAGCTGGAGATTAAATTGGCGAGGTCGGCCAGAACCTGGACAGGTCGTGGGTATCGTGGAGCTTTCTGCAGGGTTTGTATCGAACAACGAATACGCGGCGGTTGGAGTCTCGTCCCGGCATGTCGCAGAGAAGGTCGATATAGAGGAGAGAAGGTCGACATAGAGGAGCCTGTCGTGGCGCTGACGGAGTTGTTGCAGGGGCTCTCGATGTGCGGATAATGGACGTCCCAGTCGAGCAGTTGTTCGTTGACCACCATGTCGAGCATCTGGCCCCCCAACAAACGTGAAGCGCGCACACGCACAATGCAGCAGACGGAAGGAAAAACACGAGGAACCGTGGGCGAAGCTTCTCAAAGTACTGAGAAACCTAAACCCCGGACTCGCAGGACTATCGGCAGGCGGATTCTATCTCGTTTTTGAAGTTTCACGCCACCTACTGTGTAACATACGTACAGCAGTAGGTACTGTCGTATACCACCATCGTGTGATTGACGCGCTCGATACTGTCGTTGGTGTTGGGGGTGGTAGCAGCCGGTGGCGATCTTGTTGACGCCGAGGTGATTGCAGATGACGCGGACGATTTTCGAGAAAAACTGAATTCCACCGTCGGGATGTACCTAGCAGTCGATGAAGATGTCCGCGGTATCAGATGCGATGCCTGGGCGGCGGTCGCGACGTACATGTCGGCGCGGCGGCTGGACCGGTCGGTGAAAAGGAGGCTGTAGGCGTCATCCCTTGATGTAGTAGGTCGGGGCCCAAAGTAATCGACACCCACGAAGCTACGGGGGGCGTTTGGCAACGGTAGGGAAGGGGTAAGCCAGCGGCGGAGTCAACAGCGGGTGGAGATGGAAATATCTATCCCGATCCACCAGAGAAGGCATATACGTATGCTGAGCGTCCGAGAAACGCCTAAGGCGTATGTAGGAGGTGGGGGGGTGGCACGTTGTGCAGGACGCACGAGCGCAACAAAATCGGAACGTAGAGGCACGGGGGTAAGTTGGTGGGTGGTGCCTTCTCGTCACCGTCGTGCACTCGTGCTATCGCAGGACCAACTATTTATTACTAACTACGGAGCTCTTCAGCTGAGGGCGCCCATGAAATAGAGACTATAACTACGGCACACCACACCTCTGGAGGTCAGAATGGAAAACCAACCGAAGCGTTGTGATCACAGGACGAAACAAGAAAATAACATTGCTTTTAGATATTTTTTTCATTTGGTTCTTTAGTACCCTCCCCCCCCCCCTTGTCATGAAAGGGTGAGCTGGAACAAGGTAGGATAGTGTAGTTGAGAAACTATGGAAGGATGTAGCAGGAAACCATGAAGAGATTGGGAGGTACAAGGCAACAGTAGAAGAAATGATAGAAAGTAGAAGAAATGATAGAAGGGAGGGAAAAGCTAGCGCTAAGACACAAGGTGAAATCGGAGAAACACTTGGAGATATACGGGGGATTAAGCGAAGGGATAGGAATGAAGACGCATTTGCACGACCCAATGGACTTCGCGAATACGCTGAAAATGCAGTTTCGTGTGGGGGACCTGGACCTACCAGAAAGAAGAAAGAGGTATACCAGTAGCAGGGAGGAGGAGGAAGTAGATGCACAGATGTGCCCGTGTGGCAAAGCAATATAGAGTAGAACTGACATAGTAGGAGAATGTGAAATGTACAAGGAGGGGCGGGATATGTTAGAAGAGAAGAGGAGGGAAATAGACGAATGTGACATAGAGGAGTTTGGAACACTGAATAGCAGCGAGAAAACGATCGCTATCCTAGGAGATAGATGGTGGCCACAGGCGGCGAAACAGGAAGGGGATAATATTAGCCAAAACGTTCCATGCAATACATGGAAACAACGTAATGAGCGCCCAACTGTCGGAGGTGTATCTGATAGAAGAGGGAACGGTGCTCCATCTCAAAAGGGATGCGTGGTCAATGGTAAAATGACTAAGGCGAGCATCAAATGAGTACGCCCCTCCCCCTCTCCCCTTGTGTAGCGAAAACAGGATCTGCGGCGTGTCATTTTATTTCTTTTGGGGGCCCTTGGACCCGATGTTGATCTGCAACGACGGTGTTCGTGTGATTCCCAGCTCATGCGATTGCATATTGTCGGGTTTACCAGGTATGCCTACACGCCTGTTCACAGGGGGCTGTTTTGGTCAGTCACAGAGCTCATCGAGGGAGTATCCTTAGAAATACTAGCATCCGTGCCGTAGCATCCATCCGTGGTGCGATAAGGGGGGAATCGTTCAACGAAAAAACGATAGGAAAACGGGGTCGCCGTCGGTTGTGTAAACATCGGCCGTTTTGTGGCGAGGATAGGGCCCTCGGGAAGTGGTGAGCGGCGGGGCGAGGGAATGGAGTCTAGGCCATCCGGCAGCGGAGGAGAGGAGTCCTGTGAAAGGAATCGAACGGCTTGACGGAGCAAAAAGGGCCTGCCTCGGTACGTCGTTTGCGCGCCCAGTCCGTATGTTGGGTATATATTGCTCGACACAGGAACGGAGACGAAGCTCGCCGACAGACCCGACGACGGGTTCCGGCAGCCCAAGCGGTGACAACGATGGTGTTGTTAAAGATGGTGGCGACGTCGATCGTGAGTTTCATGGTTCCAGCAGCTGGTGTGGCGCGGATTTGCGCGATACTCGGTCATTTCGGTCCTTTGCAGGTTGACAGGGGCCTGGTCTGAGGAGTAGGTGAGCGCCTGTGAAGGGTGGGAGTTCGTTCAGTGCGGCGGCGGGTGCTCGATGGTGAATCTTTTGCGGTCAGCAGGCCGGGCAGCTCCAGTGGCAGCGGCAGCGCGATAACGAACCCGTATAATCAACCAGGCCCGACGAAAGAAGAGGACTCGTCTGATCCGAGGCGTCGAAGGAGGGAGATAGTCAAGACAGACGATGGGCGGCCTCTCATCTAAGCTTGGAGGAGCGCCCATGTCCAGTGGCTTTCTCGAAGCTGGATTGTTAAGCGGCAGAGTCTTGAGCGGAAAGTGTATCGACAGAAAGGCTGTGGGGTGAATCGGCGGCAGAGTCTCGGCAAGAAGTTGAAGCAGCTGAAATGCTGCAAGGCGAGTCGACGGCGGGGCCTTGAGCATAGATTGGAGCCACGAAGGTTTTGGAGGGACACAAAATGATCGGTATCATAGTGCCCAGTGGCGACAATCTTGGCCGAAATTTTGGTCAGTAAAGGTAAAAGCGGGGGAGGTGGTAATGGCGGGGCTGGATGGAGAGGGGATGAGCCCACCGAAGCTGATACCCGGCGTGGAAAGCTCGCATGAACTAAACCCGCAAGCTTGGACGAGGTAGATTCCAACGGTATCGGGGGCTTGGTTTTCCAGTGCGGTCAAGGTGAGCTGCTGGCTGTGGGAGGCGGGCAAGGAAATCGGCAATACCGTTGGTTGATACATTTCGGTATTCCAAAGCGTGGGAGTAGGCCGAGAGGAGTTCCAGCCAGCGCTGGACGCAAGCGTTGTACTGGCCGACGTTTACAATGTTCTCGAGCGCTTTTGCGATCGGAGTAGATGAGGAAACGTGGTAGACCAGAGGTGACCGCGGGGTCGCTTGATGGTCCAAACGACGATACATGGCGCCTCCAGATTGAAACGAATAAAAATATCGTTGTCGAGGGTGGAAGCGGTTGATGAAAAAGACATGACGGGCAGAACCGTCCGTTTGCTCTTCCTCGAGGGTTGCGCCAAAGCCGTCGCGGCTGGAATTACAGTACGAAGCGAGAAAAAAAAAACGCGGGAGTTGTCGGTAGCGCCGGCGTCCCGGTCCGGGCAGACTAAGGTCGAGGAAGTCGCCAGGTCGTGGGGATGTTGTCGAACGGTGGCTTCCATTCCCGGAGTGAAGACCAATTTAACGCCTTTGCTCTAGCGGAACATTGGTGGAGTGGGTGCAGGTGAACATTTTCCTAAACTTACGGTAGCAGCCAATGCCCCCAAGGAGTGAGAGGAGTTGCTCGACGTCCATGGGTATGTTTGGTGAGGGCGGCGACCTTTGTCGGTGTTAGGGCTAACGGCCGCGGAAGAGATGGTGTCTCCAAGGACCTCGGCGTCGGTGGCATCAAGTTTGGCGTTGGCGGGCGGGAAACCCTATACATCGCCTTTAGGACTCCACTCCCGTTATGGAGACAACTCAGTTGGAGATAGAGCCATATTTGGGTTTGTGTGCAGTGCAACACTAAAGGGTTAAGCTTAAGCCTTGAAATATGCTTTGTGGGTCATTCGAAGAAGTCCCCCGGGGTGATGTCCACGTGGGACGTGGGGTCGGGATCGAACACAATGATATCGTCGACGTAGGCGAAAACGCGATCGAAGCCTTCGATGACCTCCTCATTGGTGACTGTAACGAACCAACCGGGCGCAGGCGCGGCGCTGCTGCCCTGTGGCACAGTTCGAGTGGGTCTGCAGAAGACGGTGAGGGGGATGGTGTCCTTGTCGATGGCGATTTGGTGGAACAAAGACACGAGGCTGGACAGGGAGGAAAGGCCCCGTTGCCCGGAGAATTGACGACCTCGTCGACGCGGGGGATGGTGACCTGTCTGAGCTAGCGAGTGTATGGCGTTCGATTTCTTGTAGTTCCTTGATCTCCGGACGCTTCCGCTCTTTTGTTCGGGTTTGCTGCGATGGGGCTGGAGTACGGCGAAGTCGAGGGTTGGGGGTGACGCCGGCCGCCAGGACATTGTCAAGAACACACAGCGTCGGCCTGCATGGCGGTGATAGTGTCAATGCGGTACGGTCGACAAGGAACGGGGGCGCAGTGGCCACGGGATATGGAAAGAGTGAAAGGGAAGAAGGGACGGGCAACAAAAGTATCCACCGCAGCACCGTTGGGTACTACACCAATCGTTGTGTACTAAGTACGCACCACCGAGTTATATCGGCACACGACACATGCACTTTTATATGGAAGTGCGGTGAGCCTAAGCTGTATCTTTACCCATTCGCCGAAGGATAACAAAAAAAGGGACCAACGTCGGTCTTTCATGCGGAGAAGAACTGCGGGAAACCTCGCGGTCGGCGTTGCCCAAGGCGTTGCCCCTAGGCAGTGAGTACTGACGGAGATCAGCCGGAACCCTGGAGGTCGAACGTGACATCGCGTACATGCAGAGGAAGCCGGTCTCAAAGGCGGAGGAAGCTTGTTTGTCTTGTTTGTCGGTCTTCGCCCAGGCGTTCCAGGAGATTGGGACAGGGGGTTGTCGGTCGCCGGGGGTGGAGCGTCTGCAGATATGAGTTCGTCGTTAGCCACGGGAATGTCGCCGTGCAGGTTGTGTTGATCGGATGCACGGAGGGGGGGGGGGAGGGTCGGTAGTGGCTCCATGGTAGGGTCTTCAAGAGCGGGCCAGACGCGTGTTACGTGGGAAGACACTAGTCAGAACCAAACGTGGTGCGTAAATTTAGTGGGGTACATGGTTCTTGGGGTCTATCGTGGCTTCTGACTACTATGCTTCCCCCGCAATAGCGGAAAAGAAGAAGAACAAAAAGAAGTCCTTCGAGGGGTCGCCTGGCTCGAGGCCGGTGAAGCCTCAAAAGCGGTTCGTATGTACTGTTTGGCGTACATCGGCGTCGAAAACCTCGGTGTCGAAGGAGAGACCGTCGCTGGGGGGGGGGGGGGGGGCATTATGTCGACCTGGTGCTGGTCGATCGGCGAGCGCTGGAGCGGCCGAAGACGCATGCTACGAGAGGGGTACGAGAATAGCACTGCTTGGCCAATATTCCTGTCTGACGGGGACTCCGCAACCAAAGAACTACTCAGTGCAACGACGAGTGTCTGATATTTCAGCGTAAAGTAAATACATTTCATTGCGTTGAGGTATATAAGGTGTGGTGTTAAATCAATTAATGGTGGCATTGGGTAGGTGTGAGGTTGGTTGATTCGTACTAACCCCAAAGACATCCATTAGCTTCCACCAACTCCGAGGTTTATATTCATGGGTTGGGGACGGGACGAAAATAATTCATTTTCCGAAAACAGGGATGCAACGAATGATGATTTGAGTCTGATTAATTCCCACCTCCCAGGCACACAATATGGTTGGAAAACAATGTTGTGTTTTACTATATAGAAAGTCTTCAAGGCTTCAGCAGAGGCCGCGAACTGATTTCCTAAGAGTCTAGATTTTTTGTGTTTGGCGGGAGAGGTCGAGGATCGAGGAGAGGCCACACATATACGAATTTGTAGAGCACCGGAACCAGTACGACGAGCGCATCGCGCTGCTTTCCGACGTATTGCTAACCCTTTATGAATTGCTTGTTATATCTCTAGCCCATGGGACAGCCAATCGAGTTGCACTCACGTATACATTCCCCTCAAAATCAGTCGTTTGGGTGAAAAAAGCGTGGAGCCCACTCAGGTGAGGAGGAAATTCAGGAAATGCAGGTGTGCCCTACCGCAGGGTGCAACCGAAAAAAAAAAAAAAAGGTACCAGGTTGACGCCGTTCGAGAGGGGCGACGCAGACAAAAAAACGCGAGAGAGAGACTTGTCGCGCTGAGCGCTGGCCGGCGTGTCGGGGGACGTGGCGGATGTCGCCCGTGGATCGGGAGTCTTATGGATGAAGAAAGTAAAAAAAAAAAAACGCCGTCGGGACAACGAACGACGCCCTACGTACGGCACAGTATCGGGGTATGTATACCACCTATTTTTCATGAGGCCCCCTCTCGTGAGCTTTACTACATGCAGAGAAACAACATAACCCACATCACTGTAAGTCCCATACGTCCAAAAATAGACTGCAGCAGGTACCAACTTTGTCCATAAATATAGTAAACGTTTGTATACGAATATTCAATGAAAACGGTCCCTAAAATTAGCTACATTTAGGGACAGAACAGTACCAAACTGTCAAGTGTAGGCTGGGTACGCTATACGTAGTCAACGTTCAGTACAAGTGGTTGCAGCTAGCAGTAGGAGCGATGGTGAGCACCAGAGCTGCGGAGTTCGATATGCTGCTGTAGTTTCTGGCTATGTATCAGAAGGGTACAGTGCGGTGGAATACGATACTTAGGTTCGACAGTTTCAGATGAAACGGAACTCGGGGGAAACGCACAAGAGCGATCTCTGACACAAACGGACAAGCATCGCACAAATACAACACCGGATTCGAACGGATCTGGTAGCATCGTCAGTAGAGGAACCCCCTTTCCCTCAGTGAGAAGGTTCGGGCTCGATTGTGCGGCCCCTACTGTACCACATAGCTCAAAATGCCGAGGGAGAGTTCACGGGTTTACCTAACGCTTGCTGGGAGGGATGACGGGAAAGGGTGCGCCGTAGTGCAAGTGCGGTGCTCGCAGCGCATCCAGCTGTCGTGTCCAAGTATGTATATACCATGTAACACGCAAGGTTAAACAACACCTGGCACGAAATCGGAGCCGGTTCCCCCCCCCCCCAAAAAAAAAAATGGGGGGGGGCGCGGGCACACACAAACAAAAATGGTGGCTTCGGAGAGATGTCGTCGAGGTACGTTTTTCCACAGAAGCAAGCTTCGCTCGGCGTTCACACCCTCCCAGACCGTTGTCGAGAGAAAACCAGCTTCGGAGCTCGTCCGGAGGAATTGTGTGTTATCTTGCCTGTTACACCGTACTCTTCAGTACATACGTGTTGCTCTGTACGTGCCTTGTTCGTTCACATTGCGGTTATTGTCCCTCTACGTATAGTGCCGGCATGTATGCACCAGGCAACAATACCGGCACTAATATAGCGGCAACCGGCACTATTAATAACTACTCCCTCCGCACACTACCTACCACACTGATTACTGCCGTAATCCTATCTGTGCCAAGCGATTTCATAGGACAGCGTGTCGAGTGTCGTATATACCACGTGGGACGGTGCACGCCTACGCTGCGACTGCGGCGGAAGGGGTGTTCTTGCCGCACGAGATTTGTACGCTGAGCCGAACGCAAGTCGAAGCGATAAGGAGTTGGGTTTTTCTGAAACCCGCCCGAGAGCGAGAGGAGGCGCATGCCGTTCGCAAGTTCTCCTTGGCAGCGCCGCGGAGGCCGTTTTTGCCCGAGCGCAATAAGCCTCGGCGACAATTGCTTTTCATAAACTTACAACTACGTCAGCTGTGAGCTCGACCGATCTAGGGGGTGATGCTCAACTTTGCAAGCTGCGCGACGCGTCGGGCGCGCTTGCTCTACAATGTATTCCATTCACGTCGAAGGTGTCTTTTAATTCGAACTATGAGGGCTGGGAGGCCAGCAAGCGCCTGGTGACACGCAGTTGGCTGCCATAATGCATTGTATTGCTAAAGGCCAAGAGTTTCACGCGGATTTTGGAATGGTGGAAAGGGGCTTTGCGCGAACCATATTTGGTTTAGACGGGGTGGTCTTTATATTCACCCTTGTTTTTCGCACGCGCAATGGGATCCGGAAGACACCGGTTACCGGGTGCTACTCTTAAGTTCGGTTGGAGGTTTCGGCGTGGAGACAGGAGTGTGGTGGCGATACGGTTCAACAGCCGAAGAGCGAAGTAAGTCCGTGTTACGGGCAAAAGCTTTACGCGACCGCAATTCATCTGTTGAAATTGCTGGGAGAGGCAATGACAAGCGTATGTATGCGATGGTGGTGCGGGAGTCGGACCACTCGAACGTCGTGGGAGCGCCCGTTGTCAGGCTTGGCGACAACGCGTCGGTCGTGACGCAGGTCAAGAAGTTCGCGGGAACACGCGACTCGAGAGCTGCGTCTACGATCCGATATTGTGGGGAGAAAAGAAATGCGAGCCGGTTGGTGCTTTGAAACTGCGCATATTTCAGGGGTCAAAAAAGTGTTGGCTGATGGTTGTCCGAGGGGTCCTCGCGAAAATATTGATTCGTGGTTGTCTTGCCTTCACCCGTATGTGCATTGGCAGGAGGCAAGTTCGGGGAAGAGTGGTGGAACAACGTGTTCGAGGGTCTTGCAGGCTTATTGGCGACGGTTGGAATGGCTCCTTCGACAAACGTCACTTGTGGAGTTACCTGGCGCTTGTGGACGCAGTGGCGTTTAATTGCTAAACATTGAAGCGTACATTCGGACACGGAGCTGGGAGAGGAGGCGGTAGCGAGAGAGACCGCAAAATTTTGTGGCTCATCCGTACTTTTCTTGTGGAAACAAAGCATCGACGGTCGAAGGGAAGCTGGTAGCTGTACAGCACTTTCATCGCCGAGTGGGGATAGAATTGCCGTTGAAGCATTTTATCGTAAAATCCGTGAAGGCAGGCATTGCGAGGGAGGGCGCACTGAAGGGGGAACCTCAACGGATTCGGAGTTCAATCTCGTGGGTTATGCTCAAACAGGGACTGTCAATTATTCTGGAGTGGGAGAAAGGGGGCAAAGTGATGTGGATGATGCTATTAATAGTGGTTTCGTTTTTTTTTGGGGGGGGGGCGTGCGTGTGAGCTGTTTGAAAAGCCACACCAAGTTTGGAGTGACGAGGGGAATGTTTCATTTTTTGTGGTATGGTACAGCTGCCAGGACCTAAATCGGGGTGGTGTACTATTATTACGGGGGTCCATAGTTAATAGGACCTGTGGTATACATACAAAACTATATATTTACCTATTTTCAAAACAATAGTTGGTACTATTTACTATGTATGGTCCCCCGTAATAATAATCGGATGGAACTTTTGGTTCACAGGATCAAAAGAAGATCAAAAGAGGTACGGAGAAGTGGTTTCGCGCAAGAAAACGGTGGAAGGTGCGAGCGATTTCAATTGGAATGGCATGCCACCGACGGTTTCACATTTGAGGGGTGAGGCCGGCGGTTTAGAGGTGGGGCTCGACTTGATGCTGCTGTACCCTAGCTTGATCTTGAGTTGTCCTCTTGCTATACACGCAGACAGGAATAGATGGAGAGTGTGGACACGTAACTACGCCACAAGCAGTGTCACGAAGGGATTTAGTGGGAAGTCAAGGGTTAGCACCGGGAGAGTATGCCTTGCATCCGGGATGGATTGGTGGAGCAACGAGACTTGCAGCACGAGGGGGGTGGAAAAGCGAAACTCCAACGTCAGGGGAGGAGGAAGAGCGGTGCTTTTTTATGACGTACGCGAGAGCGACAAGGGAGGAGGAGGATGAGGTTCCAAGAATTTTAGCTTCTAATGCAGTCGTCGAAGGAATTCCGCCAGGACAGGGGACTAAGTGGGGAAGGGGTAGAGTAATATAATATACGTACATGTTGGGTTTGGGGGTGGTATGGGAGATAGAGCATGTACAATGACCTGGCATTACGCATTATCACGAAGAGACCATATTAAAGGTGCTAAAGTACGGTGGGTTTTGAGGTAGAAATATGGCAGTCTATATCGGGGGTGTGCTATATATGCTAGATCAAGTGTGGATAAGATCCAGAGCTTACAAATAGTAATTCCAGATTCAATCCAGGGCCCACAAATAATAATTCCAGATTCATGAGCAAAACGAAACATAAACAGTGGAATATTGAATGCAGGAAATCTGGGGTTTGCGGAGAGGTATTGAATCGTTGGTACGATTAAACTTGAGGGATGGGCAAGAGGACCACCAAGTTGACGACGGCTGCAGTTGGTTTAGCTGGGAAGACAGAGGTTGGGAAAAGGGTTGGTGAGATGTTGAGATGGAAGGGGAGAAAGACCATCCGCAGTTAGTTGTAGTACGGGGCTCTACTCGTGGGCGTGGGCGAGCAGGGGTCTGGCACTAGGTAGGAGGTCGGCGAGTTGAAAGAAGAAAAGATCCCGCCCGTCCTCCCTCGGGATTAAGGTGCGGAAGGTTTTACAGGGTGTGTTGTTATGTGTACAACAGTAGTAGTACTTAATGAAATATTACTAATTCGAAATAATAATAATTCCAGATTCATGAGCACAACCAACCGTCAAAATGGCATGTTCCCGTATCGTTTACCTGGTACCTGGTAAGCATTCTATTAATAGAGAGCCAGCCGTATCCCATACCGGCATGTGGGTTCGTATACGTACTTTTACGGGGACCCCTATTACGGGGGTCTATAGTTAACAGGACCTATGGTATAAATAAAAACCTATATATGTACGTATTTTAACTAACAAAATTTGGTCCTATTTACTACTGCGGGGGACCATAGTAAACAGGACCAAATATTGTTCGTAAAAATACCTAAATATATATAGTAAACAGGACCAAATATTGTTAGTAAAAATACCTAAATATATAGGTTTTTATCTACACCATAGGTCCTATTAACTATGGACCCCCGTAACATCAATACATCGTCATCACGTTACACGCCCCAAAAATACTGGTACAGCAGTTACAAAAGGTAGTTGTATAGAACTACTAAAAAACCTGTACGAGTACGTACACATCATTATAAATAATATTTTAACACGTTCTTGAGAGCGCGAAACGGCCTGAAACATTTTCGAGGCTGCGGCGAAGGAAAATACCCCCGAAAAAAAAAATCCAACATATTTTTCGCGTGCGATGAAACGTGCCGCGTCGGCATATTCGATTTCGGGACAAATTTTGCGGTTAGCCCGACAACTAAAAGGACCTCTACAGCACTATTAATAGATTAATCAGTAATAGTAGGAGTAGTAGTAGTGGGAGTAGTATTATTACGGAGGACCATAGTAAATAGGACCAAATATTGTTACTAAAAAACAGGTAAATATATGGGTTTTTACCTATACCATAGATCCTATTACCTATTTTATTTTATTTTATTTTATTTTTATTTTTATTTTTTGGACCCCCGTAATAAGAGCAGTAGTCTGAGTAGTAGTAGTAGTGGCTCCGAGTAGGTTTTACAATCTGTGAGCTCGGATCTTCAGGGGTGCTTTTGACTCAAAAATTGAGCAGCGCGGTCTGCACTTCGGAATGATTCGTCGTCCGCCATTGAGAGATATCCTATTACGGGGGACCATAGTAAATAGGACCTACGGTACAGAAAAAAACCTATATATTTACATATTTTTACCAACAATATTTGGTCCTATTTACTATGGCCCCCAGGGATAGTTCGATGCAAACCAGCCGCGTTTATGGCCAGTTTAGGCCCGTTTTGGCTGCGGTTTGGGGTTAGGGTTGGGAGTTGGGTCGGGTCTTCGGCCGTACCTCGATCCCAACAGGAACCTCTGCTGCCCACTACTGGGATCACGGGGCTTTGGAAACTTGCAAGATTTTGCCTTGTGGTGGACATATGTACGTGTTATACTCTGCTATTGTTAGTTAATAGAGTTAATGTGAGAACAACAACACCAACATTCATTGTTGTACGTTTGAGTACTGTATTTTTCTTTTTTAGTACTGCAACATCATCAAAACTACTATTGTACCATCGTCCAAATCACATAGATAGGTGTATACAACCCCGTAGTCGCAGCAGCTATTACGGGGGGCCATAGAAAATAGGATCTACGGTACACAAAATATATACCAGGTATGTACATATTTCGCTGGTTTTACCAACCAACACTATTTGGTCCTAAGTATCGAAACGACCATCCGTAAACGGCGACTCTTCTTTGCGGGGGCTCTTGTGCGGCAACACGAGGGGCGATTGCCCAGTCGGTTGATGTTCGGGACGATCGCTGGTGGGGGGAGCCCGAAACCAGGCGGGCAGCCCAAGACTTGGCCTAGGGCCATTGCTGAGGACCTTAGAGTGTTCAAAGTCACCGAGGGATCAACGGAAGACTCCCTCTTAGTCTTTGGAGTTGGGACCGACCGCACTGTGGCCCACTGCAGCAAAACAGACGGGAAAGTGGTACCGGGGAATCCTCGGAACAGTTCATGGGCAGGTGGCACGAGGCTGAGGCAAAGCTGAGTAGACAGCGCCGTGCATTCGCTGCGGGTAGTGTTAGAGGGAATGGGGGGAGGGGGGTAACAGCAGGAGGGGTAGAAGGAACACCGTACAAGTGTATGGGGGCAGGGGGGGGGGGAACAGGAGGAGGAGTAGAAGGGAAACCGCGGTAGAAGAGAGTAGTAGCAGAGAGACCGCAGATAGGGTAGCAAGGTACCAGGCCGACTAATAGGTTGGACTTTTCTTTGCTACTCGTACCGCCAACTGCTGCGGCCGTTCGGTATGTATTGGCTTGGTGCTTTGATTTTTTTTCCATGAATTAACTTTTTCCTATATTTTCCCCTTCTTATCCTTATGAAAGAAGTACTAGATAGATAGATATAGTGGGTGGGTGACGAGCGTATTTTGGCCCACTCATTATTTCTCTTTTTACTTGGTTAAGGGTTCACCGGGATGCATAGTCCCCTTTTTCCTTCTCGTTTCTTCCCCCTTGCACGTCCCTTTTGGCTCATGCTCGGGGTAAGTATGTGTCTTGAGCTTTGGCTTCCCATTTTATTTATTATTTACTTGGGATTCTTCTCCTTTTCTTTTTCTTTTTCGGTTTGGTTTCTTCGTTGCTTCTCTTTCTTTATGGTGTATTTTGGTTGCTGGCGTATGCATGTATGTTGTGTCGGCCGCACCTAGTGCGAAGGCATGGTATTGCGTAGGCTATTAATGTATTCCGGTGTGTTTATCTCTGTGTCGTAGTCTGTGACCACAGAGAGAGCTCGTATCTTTCTAGGGTGAAGAATCAGCACGGACACTGGGCTTGCTGGATGTCGACGAGTAGAACAACGGTTTCATGTGAAGAACACACACACACACACACACACACATACTTTTTTTTTTTTTTTTTTTAAATCATCACTTTTACTTTCCAGCCTAACTCACTCGTAGGAGATTTTACCCTCAGCGATCTTCTGGACAAGCCGTGGTCACAGGTGTCGTCCCTTCTCGCCCCCGGTACGTGCCTTTATTTTTTGTCGCGCATAGGGTTCAGCATTTCCACTGCTCGTCGATTTTCATCGAATGAATTTAGCTAACTCACGCTCTCCTCGCGCTTTCCGCTAATCAATTTTTTATGCAAGAAAAAGTCCCTACGAGCATGCACTCGGGGAGACTTGAACCCACGAAAGGAAATTGATCTTGATAGGCACGCGGACCACCTACTACCAAGCCACGGGGGACACCCCCGTAATACATCATGACAAGTATTATATTTGTTGTTGCGAGTGCGCAGCTCGTTTTTTGGCACAAAAAGCACAACAACTAAAAGAACTACTATTGTACTAATATTTTAATACTAACGCTCAAAAACTGGTAGCGATGGATGTAGCCATTGGTTGCTTGGCTTTGCACTGCTGTTTGGTGACTCGACCTACTATGTGCAGCTATTAATACGAGTAGCTGTACGTCCCCGGTGGCTTGGTAGGTGGTCCGCGAGCCTATCAAGATCAATTTCGTGAGTTCGAGTCTCACCGAGTGCATGCTCATAGGGACTTTTCTTGCATAAAATTGATTAGCGGAAAGCGCGAAAGCGTGAGTTAGCTGTACATTCGATGAAAATCGACGAGCAGTGGGAATGCTGAACCCTATGCGCGATAAAAACTAAAGGCACGTACCGGGGGGGAGAAGGGACGACACCTGTGACCACGGCTTGTCCAGAAGATCGTCGAGGGTAAAACCTCCTACGAGTGAGCTGGAAAGTAAAAGTGATGATCAAAAAAAAAAAAAAAAAAAAAAATCCTGCACAAAAAACTGCTGTGCAGGAAGATCCGAAAACCCACGAAAGAATCAAAATTCGGCTGACAAGCACCTATTTAATACAAGTCACACAAGACCAAGAACAGAAGGCGCACAAAGGCACACAAAATGAAATCAATGTGCGAACTGAACTTGCTTGAAACATGTCGATGTACGAGGAACGAAATCCCTTTCCGATTTTCCAGCAAAGATGTCAGGAGACATGTCAGGCCATCACGCAAAATGTGCGATATGTCAAGGGTGTAGGACCGAGTGTTCCACACTAAAACCTAGTAGTTTGGTGTCTGCCAAGCAAGGCATATGTCAAGGCAAAGTTGCTGTCTGTCAAGGAGTGAAAATGATGCCTCCTACGAATAAGATCTTTGCTTTCCAGCTCGCCACACCACACCCCCGGGATTTGACCTGATTCAACGACGATCAATCCCGAAGGGGAACGGTCGTGGACTTATGTACGCACGTACGTACGTACGTACATACGTAACTTTTATACCAGGTGTAACGATGTGCCTTAATAGTGCCTGATGGAGGAGGACCAGGGAGTAGCGTGGGCATCAGGGCCCGCGGTCAGGTTGTTGTCGTTATGGTATTATATTTTTTTAATAGCAATTATTGTTATTACGGGGGTACATAGTTAACAGGACTTATGGTATTCATTAAAACCTACATATTTGCCTATTTTTACTAACAAAATTTGATCCCGTTAACTATGGACCCCCGTAAATATCACATTAACTCATCGCCACACACAATTTAATGCGATGCATTCTTTCTGTGGTCGCAGAGGACAGGCTCCACTAACTCTGGACAAGCAGGCAGTAGTAGTAGTAGTAGTATTAATAGTAGTAGTGGAAGAATACCTCTCGCTGGGTAGAAATAAAAAACAAGCAAGGAATAATACACACGATAACCCTGCCTGGTTACTATTACGGGGGACCATAGTAAACAGGACCAAATATTGCTAGTAAAAATACCTAAATATATAGGTTTTTTTGTGTGCCATAGGTCCTGTTAACTACAGACCCCCGTAATATTAATAGCACATGTATCTACACCTCATGCCCGCGGGTACTGCCGGCTGACAGACAGGGGTTTCCGTTACTACGACAGCAGCGGCAAGTCACGTATTCTCATACTCGTCGTACACGTACCTGCCTGTTCCCTCACACCGATGTGATCTACGGAGACGTTTCCGCTGGTAACACGTCACGTGCTCTCTGCTGGTACCTGTTGCACTCCCCAATATTACGGGGGACCGTACGTAGTGAATAGGACCAAATATTGTTGGTAAAAACAGGGAAATAGAAAGGTTTTTGTGTGCATCGTAGGTCCTATTTGCTATGGTCCCCCGTAATAGCTACTGGTACGTATAGTAGGTCTCACGGTATCCGAGAAGAAGACAGAGACGATGCTCCTACGAACGCCGGATCAGACGTTTACCACCTCACCGCTCGCGATCGAAGCTGCAGGCCAAAAGTATAAACAGACGAGCCAGTTTTTTATACCTAGGAGGCATTATCCACGAGAACGCTGATCTCTCCTTCGAAATCGAGCGACGAATCCGTCTGATGCGGGCATGCCTCAAACGGTATGGTCCGGAACTGTACGATAGGACGAACGCACCGCTTAGTCTGAAAGTCCGGATGCTGAAGGCCGAGGTGATTGAGACCTTGCTGTACGGTTGCGTGACGTGGACCCTCAATGCGGACCACTTCGCCAAGCTTCGATCAGCCCACCACGAAGTCCTTCTGCGAGTCATTGGCTTCCAGCGCCGACTACGCACCGACCACACCACCCTCTCGTATGCGAAGGCGCTCAGGATAACACGATGCGAAAGTATCGAAACGACCATCCGTAAACGGCGACTCTTCTTTGCGGGCGCTCTGGTGCGGCAACACGAGGGGCGATTGCCCAGTCGGTTGATGTTCGGGACGATCGCTGGTGGAGGGAGCCCGAAACCAGGCGGGCAGCCGAAGACTTGGCCTAGGGCCATTGCTGAGGACCTTAGAGTGTTCAAAGCCACCGAGGGATCAACGGAAGACTCCCCCTTAGTCTTCGGAGTTGGGACCGCACTATGGCCCACTGCAGCAAAACAGACGGGAAAGTGGTACCGGGGAATCCTCGAAGCAGCTGAACAGTTCATGGGCAGGTGGCACGAGGCTGAGGCAAAGCTGAGTAGACAGCGCCGTGCATTCGCTGCGGGTAGTGTTAGAGGGAATGGGGGGAGGGGTAACAGCAGGAGGGGTAGAAGGAACACCGTACAAGTGTATGGGGGCAGGGGGGGGAACAGGAGGAGTAGAAGGGAAACCGCGGTAGAAGAGAGTAGTAGCAGAGAGACCGCAGATAGGGTAGCAAGGTACCAGGCCGACTAATAGGTTGGACTTTTCTTTGCTACTCGTACCGCCAACTGCTGCGGCCGTTCGGTATGTATTGGCTTGGTGCTTTGATTTTTTTTCCATGACTTAACTTTTTCCTATATTTTCCCCTTCTTATCCTTATGAAAGAAGTACTAAATAGTGGGTGGGTGACGAGCGTATTTTGGCCCACTCATTATTTCTCTTTTTACTTAGCTAAGTTTTCACCGGGATGCATATTATAGTTCCCTTTTTCCTTCTCGTTTCTTCCCCCTTGCACGTCCCTTTTGGCTCATGCTCGGGGTATGTAGTGTCTGAGCTTTGGCTTCCCATTTTCTTTATTATTTATTTGGGATTCTTCTCATTTCTTTTTCTTTTTCGGTTTGGTTTCTTTGTTGCTTCTCTTTCTTTGTGGTGTATTTTGGTTGCTGGCGTATGTATGTATGTTGTGTCGGCCGCACCTAGTGCGAAGGCATGGTATTGCGTAGGCTATAAATGTATTTCGGTGTGTTATCTCTGTGTCGTAGTCTGTGACCACAGAGAGAGCTCGTATCTTTCTAGGGTGAAGAATCAGCACGGACACTGGGCTTGCTGGATGTCGACGAGTAGAAGAACGGTTTAACGTGAAGAACACACATATACACCACCACACAAGGTAATACATACGAGGTATCATATTAACAGCGGTCATGATACGTGGCAAGGTTTCGACGAAAAGCCTGAATGAAGTGGAAGTGACGAAAAAGGAGCTGAAAAAACATGGCGAAAGGACGACAACCACCACCACCACCACCTCACTTCTGATGATGGATTGTGGCCAAGTACACGTAATGGGGTGCCGGTAGATGGGATATAGGAACTGGTGGGCCTCCGGCGGCTTCTGCTGAGGGCTAATTGCTTGTCTGCACCTTGTGGGTGGGATCAGGTGGAAAGACCCGCATCACCTATTATTATATAATTCCCCTCAACGTTTCTCCTCGAACACAGCCAGCCGGAGTATGTACTGAGTATCAAAGAAATTGCTGCATTGCTGCTACTTTTCCGGGGTCCGCACTAAAGTGCAACACGGGAACCACAAGAGAGAGGAAGATTGAAGAGTCCCGGTCACGTACTCACATGCATGGTCACCCAGCGATCGATACAATTGACCACGAAAAAAATAGGACAGATTACGCATGCATACGAGCTGTCGCTCGTCGATATATTTAGCTTCTCATATACTCCACTCGCGCAACACAAATAAATGCATAAAACCATCTCCCAACCATTTTATTTATTATGTACTGCTGTAGCAGGTAGGGGGGAGCGCTACACGGCGGCGGTGTTCTGTGATGGTACTGCTTTGAATGAGGCCGAAAGGCCAGGTAATTGATACCTGGGTTCAGGTATTGTTGTGGTGGAAATCGAGTTTATAAGCTTCAAATTCAGATCGCGTTTGTTACGTAACCTTTTTACTTGTAATATAGTCTACATTTTCCCTACATTCAGTCCTACAGCAGTATATATTGTGGTGGTACCCTTTGCCACAATTTTCTTCTGCCGACGACGCCATTGTAGGGAAATGTAGACTAAAAATGTTGCGCATCAAACGCTACTTGAATTCAAGGCTTATAAACTCGATTTCCACCACAGTATTGGGATCGTTTTTGTAGTGCTTGCGAGGCGTGTCTTAGATGGCAACTCAGCGGGGGTTTTCGGTCAACACATCAATTCCCCCATCCTGCATCACGCCGCAGCCATTTTATCTTTGGTTCGTCCTAAAATTGGGGGCGTAGAGGGGGCGTTACGGCGTCTAACGTTTGGCGCGGACGCTTCAGGCAACTCGAAATGAGTCGCTGGCTTCCACATTTTTCCAATCCTTTTACAGCAAACTGCAGTCACAGTCCCGTTTTGGGGACCAACCACTTAATTTTCAAGCACTGCTGTACTATTACGGGGAACCATAGTTAATAGGACCTACGGCACACAAAAAACCATACATTTACCTATTTCTACGAACAATATTTGGTCCTATTAACTATGGTCCCCCGTAAAAAGTATTACGGGGGACCATAGGCCATAGTAAATAGGACCAATTTTTGTTATTACGGGGGATCACAGTAAAAAGGACCTACGGTACACCCAAAAACCTATATATTTCTCTCCATTTTTACCAACAATATTTGGTCCTATTAAATAGGACCGAACGGTACACACAAGAAAGAACCTGCATGCATTTCCCCTATTTTTACTGACAATATTTGGTCCTGTTTACTATGGTACCCCGTAATAGTAAAAATAGGGAAATACACACGTTTTTGTGTGCACCGTAGGTCCTATTTTTACTATTACGGGGGGGACCATAGTAAACGGAACCAAACATTGTTATTTATTTGGAGACAAACTATCTATCACGTGGGACCATAGTAAATGGAACCAAATATTGTTAGTAAAAATAGGTAAACATACAGGTTTTGTGTGCACCGTAGGTCCTGTTTGCTATGGTAACGTATGAGATATATCGGGGGGGGCATAGTTAATAGGACCTACGGTACACACAAACACCCATATATTTCTATATTTTAAGGGGGACCATAGCTAATAGAACCTACGGTACACGCAAACACCAATATATATATTTCTATATTTTACTAACAATATCGGGTCCTATTTACTACGGTCCCACGTAATAGATAGTTTGTCTCCAAAACATGACTGCAGCCCCGAAAAGAAAAGAGCGGCGTCGATTTCAGAAACTCACGTTCGCTCGGAATAAACAAAAACGTGATCCTTCGCCTATTATATTGTAATAACCACGAAAAACGCCTATTTATATTACAATAACCGACACGGTGGCGGTTACGCCGGCGGCAAAGCTGAGTAGTTTAGTAGGTACTCTGCCGTATCGCTTACTATTAATAATCAATTTTTTATCGAACGTACACTACAGCAGTACATCGTGTAGCATAGCTGTACAGGCGGCGACCTTCTCGGTGGGATGCTGTGGAGGCGTTACCACTGCTGTGTTCCTTCGAAAGAAGGAACCACTCGCCCCTTGCTGTCAGGAGGCATCCTTCCGCCAACCTTCGCACCTTTTTCACCACTGGTAAATACTTGGGACGTATTCACACAACAGCAGCAGTGTACTTACATGCACGCACCAATCTAGGTAGCACGTGTAATGCTGTGTGTGTGCGAGCTCCATGTGAAAAAAAAAAAAATCAAACAGCAGCAAGCACTGATTCACGAACGCGTGGGGGCGAACCTACGAGTATGCGGTACATATACGTTTACGAACTTCTAAACGAACCGCCGGAGGATAAAATAATACCATATTAAAAAAACCTCGTCAATGTTAAATATCCCATCGTTGCCGACAAGCTGTGCCGATCTCCCTCGCTTTCCTTCCGTCACTCTTGCTACCTAACGTATATAGATAGATAGGCGTCCTCGGCGGCTTGGTAGGTGGTCCGCGTGCCTATCAAGATCAATTTCGTGGGTTCGAGTCTCACCGAGTGCATGCTCGTAGAGACTGTTTCTTGCATAAAAAGTTGATTGGCGGAAAGCGCGAGTGCGTGAGTTAGCTACATTCGATGAAAAATCGACGAGCAGTGGGAATGCTGAACCCTATGCGCGACAAAAAAATAAAGGCACGTGCCGGGGGGGGGAGAAGGGACGACACCTGTGATCACGGCTTTGTCCAGAAGGAGACCGCTGAGGGTAAAACCTCCTACTGTACGAGTCAGGCTAGAAAGTACAAGTGTTGATTAAAAAAATTAAAAAAAAAAAAGAGAAAAAAAAAAACATAGAAAGCACGGAACACTTTTGACCCTTTTAGGACTGCGACTCCCGGTGGGGGACAGACCACCAAAATTCTAAGTTGTAGTTTTTTGTCACCAAAACGGGACTGCAGTCCTTAAATAACGGATAACCGCAAGAAAGAGCAACCGCTGGACCTCAATCGGCCGATCGACCATGCAAGCCGTAAAGCACATCGTCGTCATCACCAGCATCAGCATCAGCATCAGCATCAGCAGCAGCCACAGTAGCAGCAGCAGCAGCAGCAGCGCAGCACACACCAGCCCCAGACTATTAACAGATTAATCCACGGACACACCAAACTCCCGGAACGACAACATGGCTCGTAATTGCCGCCGCGCTGTCACATCTACCCGGTATCATACTCTCATACTGCTATACCTTCGAGATAACAGCAGTAGTAGTGGTCTCTATATAGTGCCGGTATATTCGCGCCAGGCAACAATACCGGCACTATAATAGCGACAACCGGCACCATTAATAACTACTCCCTCCGCACACTACCACACTACCACACTGGCTACTGCTGTAATCCCATCTGTGCGAAGCGATTTCATCGGCACCAAATACGCACAGGGGAAAGCCGGCACTACTCAACCTGCACACCAGTAGTGGGACCACCACCACTGATGTACCGCCGCCAGCTTCTACAGGTATAGCTAACGTCTCTCATGGACACGTCAGATTGCCGCAACGAAATAAAGAAATACGACTCGGCATGCCACCGCGTTATCACATCCACTGCTGTACTATTGTTGGATCATCGTCATGTGATATCGCCGCGCGACGTATCTCACAACAAGAGTGCTGGATCGTACGTCGTACCTGGTACTCTCGAAGACGAATTCGAAGCAGCGCCTGGGGAAATCGAGAGTCCACTAAAATTTGAGGGTTGGGCTCGACTTTTTTTCGTTGCACAAGACATGATCGAAACCCATTTTTTTTTTTTCAATTGAAATAAGGGTGTGACACATCCCCTGCCTCATACTTCGCACAACAACAATCACATGAGCCCTGGCCCAAAAATAAGGCGTCGACCTTAAGTGGTGTCTTGGTGTATAAATGAATTAACGCTGTAGAACTTCCAAGGGGGAAAATGACGAAAACAGACGTTGAGGATTGGTACAGCATCGATCGGCAACTGCTCGAAAATGGGATGGTACATTTACACGTACCTGGTATAATCTTTTGGGTCCGAAGACTGCAATGTAAGGGAGTCACACCACACAGCAGTAGCGGTCCCTGTACAGTGCCGGTACGCGCCAGAGAGCGACAAATACCGGCACTAAACCGCGATCGGCACTACTCAGCGCACTACCCACCGGTGAAGGAATCTCACTTCTCGTGCCGAGGGATTCCACAGGTACTGCTGTAGGGGTCAACCGGCACTATTAGTACTCAACCGGCACTATGAGTATACTCTGTGCTGCTGCTTGCTCACTCTACTCGCTGGACCCGCGTTACGATAGAGGAGGTACGTATTAAAAAGCACATTTCGGTGAAAACATTTCTGGCTGACGGGGGTCACTTAACTGAGGAACTACGGAAGAAGGCAAGCCTTATCATCCAATGAGCCATGCCTTATCATCCAATAAGGCGTGCCATATTGCTCAACAAGGCGTGCCATATTACCCAGCAACGCGCGCCTTATTACCCAATAAGGCGTGCCATATTACCCAGTAACGCGCGCCATACTACCCAACAAGGCGTGCCATATTACCCAGTAACGCGCGCCTTATTACCCAATAAGGCGTGCCATATTACCCAGTAACGCGCGCCTTACTACCCAATAAGGCGTGCCATACTACCCAACAAGGCGTGCCATATTACCCAGTAACGCGCGCCTTATTACCCAATAAGGCGTGCCATAATACCCAGTAACGCGCGCCTTACTACCCAATAAGGCGTGCCATATTACCCAACAAGGCGTGCCATATTACCCAGTAACGCGCGCCTTATTACCCAATAAGGCGTGCCATAATACCCAGTAACGCGCGCCTTACTACCCAATAAGGCGTGCCATATTACCCAACAAGGAGTGCCATATTACCCAGTAACGCGCGCCTTATTACCCAATAAGGCGTGCCATATTACCGAGTAACGCGCGCCTTACTACCCAATAAAGCGTGCCATATTACCCAGGAAGGCGTGCCATATTACCGAGTAACGCGCGCCTTATTATCCAATAAGGCGTGCCATATTACCCAGTAACGCGCGTCTTACTACCCAATAAGGCGTGCCATATTACCCAATGAGGCGTGCCATATTACTCAGTAACGCGTGCCATATTACCCAACAAGGCGTGCCATATTACCCAGAAACCCGCGCATTACTACTCAATAAGGCGTGCCATATTACCCAATAAGGGGTGTCATATCACCCAGTAAGGCATGCCTTATAATGCCTTATTATTACGGATGCCTTATTATTACGGGGGACCAAAGTAAATAGGACCTACCGTAGACACAAAAAAAGCCTGTATATATTTCCCATTTTTACTAACAATATTTGGTCCTGTTTACTATGGTCCCCCGCAATAATAAGCAATAAGGTATATGCCTCATCGTTGCAGTGCCATTGTTTGTTGACGCAAAATTATCGTTGTACACCTGCAGTAGGCCATGGGATTGTTCTCGTCATGGCTATTTTAGTCAGCTCTGGGTGGGATAAGAGAGCTCCTCAAGGTGAGCTACCCCTGAAAGGCACGTATATAGTTAGGTATTTAGGGCCTACCCCTGCAGGGCAAACAGGCGTCATGGACGGTTATCGATGAGACCAAACGTATTGAACGTTCTTGTTTCATTTTGTTTTTTTGAGACCCCAGAGGGATAACTGCTGAGTTTCGCCAGTCGCAACCTTAATCGCGACATGGACACGAAACCAAGAAACGAAACGCATCGCAACGAAAAAAAAACGCAAAACAAAGCATCGTCTGAGCCCCCCCCCCCCCCCCCCCCCATACGACTTCGGCCATGCATGACAATGAGTATACCCCCCCGCCCCCGCCCGGCTGAATGCTTGCGCCCACAGCAGTCCAGAGTCCAGAGCAGCAGCAGTGTCTTGGCGCGGGGCGACAAAAAAATACGAAGTAGAAACACAAAACCATCATCACCAAACTTTCATAGCAATACTGTACTATATATAGCTGGCTACGTAATGGCTGCAACACCGACAGACCATTCTCAGAAGCACCAGCAGCAACCATCAGAGATGCCAAGGTCAACCATCAGGAAAGCTAACGCCAACCATTTGAAACATAAATGTCAACACGTCAACCATCTGAGAGTTAACGTCAACCCTCAGACAGGTCAACGTCAGCGCCCATGATCGGAAACATCAAAATCAACCACCAGAAACCTCAACTTTGACGTCAACCATCCGACAATTTCAACGTCAACCATTGCCAACATCAATTGTCCCAAATTTAACGTCAACCATCAGACCGCTCAACGTCAACGCCAACGATCAGAAACGTCAACTCAACCATCAGATAAGTCAACTTTAACGTCAACCATCAGACAATTTCAGCGCCAACCATCAGAAAAATCATCGTCAACGTCAACCATTCGGAAAACTAACGTCAACCATCAGACAATTTCAGCGCCAACCATCAGAAAAATCATCGTCAACGTCAACCATTCGAAAACCTAACGTCAACCATCAGAAAACTAAACGTCGATGTTGAAAAAAAAAAAAGTCAACAGCAACCATCCTCCACGAGCACCTTAAGAGCTTTCTCGCCACGAGCATCACAAGAGTTTTCTTGCCAGAGCTTTCACGCGTTGATCGAACGCCGGAGATATCACCGGGGAATCATAAGCGTAAAACGGATTCATAAGAAGCTGCGGGGGCCGGGCGGGGCGCGATGGGATGGGGCGGGACGGGACGGGGCGGGGCGGGACGGGGTGGGGTGCGGTAGGGTAGGTTGAGGTGAGAGGCGACGGGACGGGATGGGGTGGGATGCGACAGGGGTGCGATGCGACTGGACGGCCGTGCAAATCTACTGCAACGCATGCCTGGTGTGAAAACAGCACCAAATGGGTTTTTACGTGAAAATAGGAAAAACCTCTGCACGTCTTGTGCATACCATTAATAGTGCGCGGTAGCATAACTACGTCGGCCGTCTTCTTAGTCTCGACCTAGAGCTCGTGGACCTCGGTGAAGAAACATATCGTACTCGACTACAGTTTGATACCATAGCAGGTACGTTAAAACATTAACCCGAATACGGACCGCCTGGGATTTTTCCGGGAGTTTTCTCCGAATTAAGCATGTATCTCTATGAGGAGTTAGTGCGGACCATCAGCCCTTTCGTTGGTCGAAGCTGGGACAAGGCGTATACACCATTACGGGGGACCATAGTAAACAGGACCAAATATTGTTAGTAATTTTTTTTTAATATATAGGTTTTAAAGTACACCCTAGGTCCTACTTTCTATGGACCCCCCGTAATAACTACAATACGAGAGTTCTTGGGATGTTATTCTTGCCTTGACGTAGAGCTCGTGGACCTCGGTGAAGAAAGTTCGGATGGCATCATCCGTCCTGCCGTCGTGGAGTAGCATCAGTTTGGCCCCGCCCGCCGTCAGAAACGCCGAGACGTTCTGCTCGTTGAACTTGTCCACCAACCGTAGATATCTGTTGGGGACGGCCGGGACGTGGATACATCACACGCGTTCATACCGACGGGTGGGAGGGAAACAATCACCGACGAGTCGAGGGGGTACCTACATACCTGCCTTGTTGTCAGGTTCCTGATATCATAAATAACACGAGTTCTAGCCTGTGCTATTAATATGAATACCTGGTATTACGGGGGTCCATAGTTAACAGGACCTATGGTATACATAAAAACCTATATATTTACCTATTTTTACTAACAAATTTTGGTCCCGTTAACTATGGACCCCCGTAATAGTATTCATAGTACTATTAATAGTAATATGATTAGGGAGCGTATTAATAGCAATCAGAACCAAATACTTCATAAAAATACTGGAATGTCGAGGGTTTTGGGTATATGGTGGGTTCTGACTACTCTGGTTCCCCGTAATACTGTACCAGGTGTGACGCAAAAACCGATTTTTCGAAACATCGTGTGAGGGTCGTTGCTATCGAAAGACCTTTTCATGTCCGAAACATCCAGGCTTTCCAATCTGTTTTTTTCGCGACATTTCACGCAAACTTCCAGATTTTCCTGATTGTTTTGGGCGACCCAGAATGGTTTGGGCCCCCTCTGTTTCACGGGAAATCCACAAATTGTGACAGAACGCCTCCGTAGATACGTCGAAGCATAAATTTCACTAATCGAGAAAGCCTGGAAAATCTCGAAAATAACTGTGTGTACGCGCGCGCAATCCGATGAGAAATCGCACCGGATATACAGGCATATAAGAACGAACCAACCATTTCCGGACGCCACAGTAATCAGGACCCATCGTACACATAAAAACCTATGTATTCCAGTCTTTTTCCTAAGCATATTTGGGCTTGGTTACAACAGTAGGTTCTCCCGAATAGTCAATGCACCACTCGTACACAAACGGGAATGCAAAACTGAATAGCTAGTTCTGCAGTTGCGCAGTCCCGGCTGTGACAAAATGTTGCCCCCCTCCCCCCCTCCCCCCCCCCCCCCCCCTACCCCCCACCCGACGAACACGATTACCGGCGGGCGGGGACGACTACCGACGGCGGGGACGAATACTGACGGGCGGGGATGAGTACCGACGTGCGAGAACGACTGCCGACTTGCCGGGCCGACGACCGACGAACGGTGATGATTTACCGACGAGCGGGGATGGGTACAGGCCGGCGCGGACGGCTACCGACGGGCAGGGATGAGTACCGACATGTGGGGACGACCACCGGGCGGGCGGGGCCATGACCGACGAACGGTGGCGATATACCGGCGCGCGGCGGTGATAACCGAAGAGCGGGGGTGCGTACAGGCTCACGGGGATAACTACCGACGAGAGGTAATGATTTGCGACGGGGGGGGATCATTGCCCACGAGCAAAGACGAATATCCGACGAGCGGTGATGATTCACCGAGGGACGGGGGCGAATACCGACGTATGGTCACTGTCGACGGGCGGGGAAGGACACCGGCGGGCGGGGGCGATTACCGACGGGCGGAGACAAACTGCTCGGAACAATAATGGGATACCGTATGTAGCTATTGACAAAGCTGGGCTGCTTGAACACGATTTTCGTTTGTAAAACGGATGCGTACCCCCGACAAAATTACGCGCGTACTGGAAAGTAGAATAGGTCAGGGCGGCCTACCACTTGCTCGAGAAAATGGTTTTTTCACACCCTGCCTTTTGGGGAGGGTGGCTTACCACGCGTTCGGAAAAGAAATGCGGTGACAAACCCCGTGCACGACACGAGCGGGATTGACTCTATCTCTACGAGCCAATCACACCCAATCAACCAACTATTTTCTCGGAGAAGTGGTAAGCTCTAATGCTGTGTGGGGACAAAATTCTCGACGGCACGCAAAACAAGCAAGATTTTTCACGGAGAAGCGGCAAAAGCTGTACTGCAGTGCGAAGACAATTCTCGACGGCATCCCACCGCAACGAAGAGGAGGGCTATATATACAGCAGTTGCATACACCTCCGCCCAGCTCCGACAAAATGGTTGCAACATACTCGACATGAAACCCTCAAGCTCTAAACCCCGACCGCTTGGGAAATTTCTCGGAATGTGTTTCTAGGACGTAGTGAGGAGATAGTGCATCGACTACCAATCTCGTTGTCGGAGCTGCGCCAAGGCCTAGACTCTCCGAAAAAAATCAGCAGCCAACCGCCAAAACGATGTTTATTGCCTTTCACCAGTTGAACTAAAAAAAAAAAAGGCCCCCATCAAAACACACAATACAATTCTTCCCCGGCACGTATTACGGGGGTCCATAGTTAATAGGACCTATGGTGTACACAAAAACCTATATATTTACCTATTTTTACTAACAAAATTTGGTCCCGTTAACTATGAACCCCCGTAAATAGTATGCGAAGCCAAGGGTGTTTTCGTGACTGAGCGGGACCCAGACGCAACTACCAAACACAACAACAACAACAACAACAACAACCTACCGTGCGCCGTGCGAGGGAATGGATATAACATACTGAGGGCGGGCATGTCTTAACCCGTTTACGACTGCAGTCCCGCATTTCGGAACAGAGCGGTCAAATTCGGAGCAATTTGTCACGCAAACGGGACTGCAGCTCCAAAAAGGGTTATAAAAACGACCCCGATTTTTGTTTTTTTTTGGAACGAACCCAACGGAAGGCTACTTGGAAGATGAATCGGTACTGACTGGTTACATGGAAAGCGAATACATTCCGTTCAGCCCGAGAATAACAGAAAGAAAAAAAAAAAGCAGCGAATTTCGGAACGGGACTGTCGCAGCTGAGTCCCCGATCCCCTCTTCTTGCTGGGGAGGACCGAACGGCCGGCCCGACCAAAAACGGGCAAGAATGCAATTTCGTTTGACGCAGATGGACACCACCGCACATACGGAGGTGGACACTATAGTAGCCGCGGATCAACACGCTGTTGTTGTGTCGTGCCATGTGGTAAAAGGCTACCGTTTGTACCGGTTCGGCTGGCGAGGCCCTCTGGATTCTGGATGGACCCAAACGTATGTTTACCTACTGCATATCGGAATGGAAGTAGGAACGGAAACAACGACCACGAACAGCCTCGTTCCGTTCCGTTCCGCTCCGTTCCGTTCGGTCCCCCCAAGGTCCTGAATCTCTTCATAAAGTCGTCCTGTTGACCCTGGTGCTATCACCCAGAGGGGGGGGAAATATCACCTATGCGGGGGTAATCGAAACCATGCATGGCCGTAGTCGTATGACCATAGATAGACCCTCGCATCCCTACAACGCCGGGACGGAGCACGTCGGGTTTTCATCGACCAGGCAGACATTGATAGCTTGCACCAAGCGCGAAGCGGAACGCGAGGTGTTCGGCGAGTCGCATGAAGGGTGAGCTAAGAACCGCTTTTGAGGCGGATTTTCTTGCATATGCATCGCAGCGTCAATGAATTGATCTATTTTTTGGTGTGGCTACCTTGGGGGGGGGGGGGGGGGATACTATCACCCAGGGGGGTCACCGACCGACACGACCCTCCACGAGGTCATACACCACGCATAGCACCCACCGACAACCCAAGTATCCACACCTCAAAAGACAGATCAAATCTACATAATCCAGATCCTAGCCTGCCGTCACGAGGTAGGTGCTGTGCAGGGTCCGTATAGTACAGATCTAACCCACGAAAAAGTATGTCCGGTTCCCTACATATCACACAGATCATACAGATTTTACAGATCATCTGCCCTGAAGAATCTAGATCATCAGGTGGGAATCGATCATCTATCCGAGGTGGTGGGAGTATCGCACGCCGCTTGAAAAAAATGGTGTCGACGAAATTCTCGATCTCACAGTTGATTGAGGCGTCGTTTGACAAACAAAACAGAGCAGTTCGTACAATCCCCCGGGACGCAAAGCAAACCCCCAAGGCGTCGTTAACCATTTTTCGCATCCACATTCAAGTACAGCAAAGGTGGCCTGGTCCCTCCATCGTGCCGGTTGAGTAACGCCGGCTTCCCGCTTATGTGCTTGTCAAATCGCTTTGGTGCAGATGGGGATTCATCAGTGTGGTAGGTAGTGTGCGGAGGGACTAGTTAGTGCCGGTTTCCGCTATTTATTTTTTTTTAATATAATTTTTGAAATACGTCAGCTGTGAGTTCGACTGATTAAATAGTTGACACTCAACTTTGCAAGCTGCGTAATACGCCTCGTCTATATTCCATTTTTACCTAATTTTACAATTATTGTGATAAACCGAGCGCGCGTATTCTATTATGTGATTCCTTATTATAGTGCCGGTATTGTTGCCTGGCGCATACCAACCGGCACTATATAGGGACCGGCACTACTGTACCGTATCACACAGGTGATGAGATAACATATACCGTACATCGCACGGGTGATAACATATACCGTATATCACACGGGTGATAAGATGACACACCGTACATCACACGGGTGACAAGCTAACACCGCCTCTGTCCCGAAGTACAAGGACCGTTTTGACATCGAGATTGAATACAAAAGGCCCTTATATTTAGGGACAAAAGAGTGGTACACCGTATCACACGGGTGATAAGATATAACACAAACCCTTGGACGAAGTCCCAAGCTGATATTCTCGAAAATCTGCGGACAGTACAAACGCCGCATCGACACACATGTCTATGGAAAGATCTCGACGAGATTAGATACACGTCCAAAGCCACCACCATTTGCCATTTATCGTTTGGTGCCCGCCACCTCCGTCCCGGCATTGTAGGGATGCGAGGGTCTACGGTCATTACGGCTACGGCCATGCACGATAATGAGTACACCCCCCCCCCTTATACTATATACCTGGTATATATACATATATAGGTCGAGTTGGCGTCGGTTGGCGACGGCGCTGTAAAACACGCCTCTCACCGACAGCCAGGGAGCCAGGGTGCCGTTGTTGTTGTTGTTGTTGTTGTTTTTTTTTTTTGCGGTCACCGCCGCTTGCGGGCGAGTTAAATCATTTTTGTGCGGGGAGATTCTTCACTCCGCACAAGTGGGATGATCGTTTCACATAGTGTGTACCAGGTATATGGTAAGGCACCCGCGAGGCAGTTGCATCGTAAACCCATTGCTGTCTGCAAGTAGCCGCACCAGAAAATAATACAATTTTCATTGACGCTGTCATCCACATGCAAGAAAATCCACCTCAAAAAGCGGTTCCTAGCTTAATAGGATGCAGCTCACCCTTCATGCCACTCGCCCAGCTCCTCACGTTTCGCTTCGCGCTTGGTGCAAGCAAAGCCTGCCTGGTCGGTGAAAACCCGACATGCTCCGTCCCGGCAATGTAGGGATGCGAGGGTCTATGGCCATACGACTACGGCCATGCGTGATAATGAGTACCCCGCCCCCTCCCCTCCCATGTTTTGGAGGAAATCAGCTATCCGAAACTCGTCCCCATGGGGTGTTGGTGTTGTGCTACCTCGCGAGATACACGGTCTAGGGTGAAAGTATCAATACGTTACCGCTAAGGAAATGTACCGATATCCCCATATTTCGAAATACCGACACTTTCGATACGATATCCAACACTGATAATAAGTTAAGAGCATCCAGATTTCGATATTTCGGTACATCGAAATTTTCGATATATACGATATACCCAACACTGATCAACAGGGTACCGATATTCCGATATTTCGATATATCGAACCTTCCGATACCATATCCAACACTGATCGTCGGCTAGTGTATCGAGAGTTCCGACATTTTGATAGATCAAAACTTTCAATATATACGATATGTCCAACACTGATCAACGGCTTATCGATGTTCCGATATTTCGATATATCGAACCTTCCGATACGATATCCAACACCGATCAACAGCAGTGTATTATCATGCCGCGAGTGTATTAAAAATCCTTGCAGTGTACCAGTACTGCCTGTACATACTGTATATATATATACCTGGTAACGTACAAACCTCTGGGGTATTTTTCCGGGCCGACTTCCTCGAAGCCATAGCTGGCACACAACAAAAATGAGAGGCTTTGGAAAATGCCTCCTTGAGGCATTTCCCAATTTTTGTGAAAATACGGGCAGGATTTCAGGGAAACGAGCCATACATAATATGAAAACACGATCATCATCATCGTCAATATCATTATCGTAATCACCATCGTCATCATCATCATTATCGTAATCATCATCGTCATCATCATCATCATCATTATCGTAATCATCATCGTCATCAATATCATAATCACCTTTGACGCATCGCTTGGCGTTTGTACTCGTCCAGATGTCGAAAAGAGCAGCCCGGAAAAAATCGTTCGAGGGGAGTGTGCGTTATCTTGCGTGTCATACGATACATCATCATCATCATCATCCCCTGACCTAAACTCCAGCAGCGGCGCCGATTAGTTACGCATTACCAATGCTAGAATAGCATACCAGCAACACAAAAAAGTACGTGGTATGTACTTCCATATATGTATAGAAGGGGTGTGAACCGAAAACCAAATTGCTATCATTCCGTTTGGTCATTTTCGGCAAAGAAACCGATTTTACCCATTTTTCTTCGATAAATCTGCTCGATTTGATTGAACGACATTTTTTCAGGGTGGCAATCGAGACCCGCCTCCCCCCCGCAGGCTGGTACGCGCGCGGGAGGGGGGGGGGGGGGGGGTTGCGGGGGGCAAAATATATCCGTTGATTTACATACAGTTATCAACTATCTTATTATTAATAATAGTACCACACGACGCAAAAACCTAAATATGACTCTGATTCTAAGTGTACTTGTTCCCACAACAAGAGTGCAGTCGCCAAGGGGGATATAACCCTCGAACCCGTTTGGTACTGCAGTCCCGTTTTGGGGACAAATTACTTGGAATTAGAGTGATTTGTCCCCAAATCGGGACTGCAGTGCTATCACGGGGGACCATAGTTAACAGGACCAAATTTTGTTATCAAGGGGGTCCGTAGTTAACGGGACCAAATTTTGTGACTAAAAATAGGTAAAATATATAGGTTTTTATGTATACCATAGGTCCTATTAACTATGTACCCCCCGTAATAGTAAAAAATAGGGAAATATATAGGTTATTGCGTGTACCGTAGGTCCTATTAACTATGGTCCCCCGTAGTAGCCCCCGTAGTAGGAGGGTTAAGGAATACAGTCCCGTTTTTGAGACCAATCACTCAAAGCATGAGTACTATGTCCATAAAAATGGGACGTAATCCTAAAACAGGCTCAGCACATCAACAAAAACTCGGCTCGATTCGAGTCGATTCGATTCGATTTGTTTCGATTCCGACATCGATTGAGTGGGGACGGATCCGCTTCGATTGCAAACCACACAGACGCACCGTACAGAAAACGAAAAACCATTCGTATTTAAAATGACAAAGTTCACCTCCGATTTTTCTCTCGATGTGGTACATATATACCGCTCTGTCGGAAAAAAGTAAGGACTGATATGGTACCACCTTCGCCCGATTAACCCTTTTGGTACCGCAGTCCAGTTTTGGGGACAAATCACTCGGAATTAGACTGGTTTGTCCCCAAATCGGGACTGCGGTTCTAGAGCGGATAATAAGGCCTGTTTCTGTTCAACATCAACATGAAAAAAATCCCTTGTGACTTGGGACAGAGCAGTATTTACGAAGACCCTATTAATAGTACACGGGGGGCCATAGTTAATAGGACCAAATATTGTTGGTAAAAAAGACGTAAATATATAGGTTTTTGTGTGCACCGTAGGTCCTATTAACTATGATCCAAAGAGGGTTGCTATTATGGGGGACCCTGGTAAATAGGACCTATGGTACACACAAAAGCCCATATATTTACCTCGTTACTGGCAATATTTGGGCCTATTAACTTTTTTTTAATTTATTTTTTTTATCCATCACTTTTACTTTCCAGCCTAACTCACTCGTAGGAGGTTTTACCCTCGACGATCTTCTGGACAAGCCGTGGTCACAGGTGTCGTCCCTTCTCCCCCCCGGTACGTGCCTTTATTTTTTATATCGCGCATAGGGTTCAGCATTCCCACTGCTCGTCGATTTTCATCGAATGTAGCCAAACTCACGCTTTCGCGCTTTCCGCTTATCAATTTTATGCAAGAAAAAATCCCTATGAGCATGCGCTCGGTCAGACTCGAACTCACGAAATTGATCTTGATAGGCTCGCGGACCACCTACCAAGCCACCGGGGACGCCAGTTCTATGGACCCCCGTAATAAGTATTATTTATTAAATACTGGTCTTGCGTTTCCGGATAGAGTGGTGGCACCTGGCACCAGGCTCACAAAAAACATACCAGGTATGGGTCCATGGTCCATGAGGAGTTAATGCTGCCTTTTCGAATATCGCCGCCCTACCCGAGAAGGAGCCGCCGCATCACGGGCACAGGAGATGCCACAATTAGTCTTGGGTATCGCATCGAGAGTTTTGATGTATTCGAAATATCGAAATTTCGATATATGATACATATAAAACGTGTTTTGCCCTCCATCTCCTGGTATTTTTTTTTTTTTTTTTTTTTTTTCATCATCACTTTTACTTTCCAGCCTAACTCACTCGTAGGAGGTTTTACCCTCGACGATCTTCTGGACAAGCCGTGGTCACAGGTGTCGTCCCTTCTCCCCCCCGGTACGTGCCTTTATCTTTTATCGCGCATAGGGTTCAGCATTCCCACTGCTCGTCGATTTTCATCGAATGTACAGCTAACTCACGCTCTCGCGCTTTCCGCTAATCAATTTTTTGCAAGAAAAAGTCCCTATGAGCATGCACTCGGTGAGACTCGAACTCACGAAATTGATCTTGACAGGCTCGCGGACCACCTACCAAGCCACCGGGGACGCCGGCTTAATACAGTATATATCCGTGTGTGATGCAGATATATGCCGAGCGGAAGCTTCCATGTAGCGTGGTAAATATCAAATATCGACATCGTATCGATTCGTTTTTACCACTCCGGGCGTAAATATAAGGACCGCTTCGTCTTCATACTACTGTCTAAACGATGTATGTTTCCGCCCAGAGTAGCATAGCCTACGTATCGGTATCGTGATATATCGAACTCGCTTCCGACATCGATATCCAACACGAATGCCACACCTTGAACATAGACAAGACATACAGATATACTGCTGCAGATACCCCGCCCCTTACGTGCCGCACTGCGTTCGCTGAGTTCAACTTTGCCCAGCTTCCATACACACTTTTATGGCAGTACGTGGGTGCCCGCAAACGACGTGGTAGCGGCTTGCTGCTTGGATTGGGTTTTGGATTGCTGGACAGTGGAGGTTCGTTCATCGACCCCCCCCCCCCAAAAAAGAATAGAATCTCAACTTTACAAAAACTGAGAAAAAAAAAAAACTAAAATTGGGTTTAAACCCTTAGAGGACTGCAGTCCCCTTTCGGGGACGATTGGGGGAAAACTTCAAAAAAGGGTAATACGTACCAGTTATGTTTCTGTGCAGTGCAGCAATAAAGGGGTTCAAGTTGAAAATTTCGAAAATGAAATTTCAAAATTGAACCTTCAAGTGAACCTCAAAAGTGTGTGTTTTGTTCGAATCCCAGCGTGCTGCGTTTACATCGTGCGTCATGTTCACATGTACTGCTGGTTGGAAAAACCATGGCTCAACGCCACGAAGTACTGGCACCTCTGCTCTTGCTGCCGCTGTAACGAAAGCAGCACCAGCACCGATACAACATCGAACAAGAATATGACCATCACCACCACCACAGACAGCACCACCAGCTACCTCCACTATTACGGGGGACCATAGTAAGCAGGACCAAATATTGTTAGTAAAAAGAGGGAAATATGTAGGTTTTCGTGTGTACCGTAGGTCTTATTTACTATGGTCCTCCGTAATACCAACATCCAGCCACTTGAGCACGCCATCCCTACCTACCAGGTATAATATACAAGCAGTACAGCAGTACAGGACCCCTACTCACAGTCAGAAAATGAGCAACAAGAAAGGCAGGCTAAAAATTAAGAAATATCAAGAAATTTGAGAGACACTGGAATAATGGTGCAGAACGCGCCCATTCTGAACCAGTCCTAAAAGGGTCATAAATAAGAAACCCATCCTGGACCGGCTTTCCGGGACCGTACAGGGCACCTGAAAAAAAAACCAAGAAACAGGAACATTGGCCTCGGCTGGGTTGCCTATTCGGGTAAGTGTGTGCTGTACCTACACTGACTAACCTTAAGGGCCCATCTTAACGGGGACTTTCGGCTCTTTCAGTTTGACTTGATTTTTTTTTTTCTACTTTAATTCAAGGGCCCATCTTATCGAGGACTTTCGGTTCTTTCAATTTGACTTGATATTTTTTTTCTAATTTAATTTGCATCTGATTGAACGAAATTTAGTGTTCCCCGTTAAGATGGGCCCTAACACAAACCGCTTCCGAGTTTCTTATCCCATTCAACCATTTTAGAACCGCAGTCCCGTTTGGGGGACACACCGCTCTAATTCCAAGTAATTTGTCCCCAAAACGAAACTGAGGCCAAAAGGGTTATAAATCTCAGCCTCTTTGCCTTTTCAGCTTTCTCGACCCCCTGTTTCAGAGGATCGCACGCACATAACTACACCCATCTCCGTTCCGGCGACAAGCGACGAATAAGGTGGAATTACAGCAGTCAAACAGGAAAACTCGAGGAGTGCGTGTACAAGTACAAGTAAAACCGTTTCTTCAGCCATTTTTGGACGGCTTGAGAGGTGAAAGGAGGCGATTGAGTGAGTGTGTGTGGGTTTCCTTGCGCTTACAGCATCAACCACACGTAACACTCCCCCGCGCTGCTGGGGCAGGGGTAGGGGGGATGGCATTCATACATCGACACCTTTCCGATGTGTATGATACGACGCGCTTCCGTTAGGGTGTGTATGTATCGTGTGTGTGTGTTTTTTTTACTTTCTTCAGGTGTTCTTCCACTCCAGAGTCAATGGAGCCTGTCCTGTGACCACGGGCTAGATTTTTTTGGGTCGATGAGATAAAAGTGATGACAACAACGGGCTTTGTGTATTTCCTGATATGCATATAACCCTCTTCGGACATGACGAGGGGAAAAATTGAACACACAAAAAAAAAACACACACACACACACACACCTACATGTCAACGGCCACTGCGCGACTAGGGATGGCCAGATTGCTGTCTGACTTTACGAAACAACGCAAGGAGATTTGGGGCCGCGACGGGCGCAGCATGATCTTGCCCATACCTACCGTCGGCCGCTCACTCTGTGCTCGTAGGCGGGTGAAAAACACCAAAAAGTTGATTTAAAAATATGGGTTGCTATATCGGGATCCCAAAGCGGCCAATGTTACCACTGTAGTATTGATGGGTGCAAAACGATAATCGAGTTCGACATGATATATATCGATACCCCAAAAAATAAGATCGGCACGATTTCGATGTTTGATGCGTCGACGTTATTTTGTTCAGTATCAGCCGAAAAAAAAAAAACACGGGCGGTGGATGTCAGGGGACGGAGGGCAAAAGCCGGGTTCGACATGATATGCCGAGCATCGAAAGCTCGATATATCAAAAACGCGATTCTCGATACGATATCCAACGCATTGGCAAGGGCATGCGATATATCAAAAGCCCCGAATACTTCGAAATATCGTCTTGTACGATACGACATCCGACAGAGCAGCCGCAAGGGCGTATATACGTACAGCAAGCACGCTCACGTATCGTGCGTTCTATTGTGTTATTAACAATACTTTTTTGTTAAATCCTCCGGTTGAATGTTAAAGCTCAAAGCTCGAATCTCACCACACATCCACGTGCGTATGAATCAAGTACGCATCTTGCGTCCATTTAACCCGTCGCTCCCGCTACAATGATGGAAAGACATGCTGCTGCTATGCCGAGCAAAGATATCCCCTTGACAGACAGCAACTTCGCCTTGACATTGCCTCGACTGACACCAAACTACTAAGTTTTAGTGAGGAACACTCGGCCCTACTACACCCTTGACAGCGCACGTTTTGCCGTTCGCTTGACACTGTCTCCTGACATATTTGGCTACGAGTACCTCGGGACGAGCGAGTTTGTTGACCCGACCTCATCCCGAGAGGACCAGGCGAGGCGGAGATATCACGTATCGCAGCTTGAAACAGACGCTGCTTCGTGCTGCGGGTCGCGCACCCTACTAATAGACGACGGTTGGTGAGGTCGCGCTTGCTTCTGGATGTTTTATTAATAGTTGCAGTAAATATTACAACAGCAGTATTACACTGACTACACCGTATTAGACGTGAGAAACCACCCAAGGTGATGAAACCTATTACGGGGGGCCGTAGTAAATAGGACCAAATTTTGTCGGAAAAAAATGGAAATACGTACATGGATCGGTGTTTATCTGTACCGTAGGTCCTACTATTATAACTATGGTCCCCCGTAATACGCGTTTTTTCTACATAGTACGTGCTGTTTTTCATTGTTCGTCTCACCCCTGGGCGGTTTCCCGTGGTCGGGAGGTATTATGTCAACTATTAATATCTACCGTAACGCACCCCGGAGATGAATCTACAGCAAGCAGTAGCCGTTTTTTTTTTTTCCCGTTCTGTATAATAATTGTACAAATAAATACGTCAGCTCTACGGCCGATTGAATGGTTGAAACTCCACTTTTTTTCGCAAGCTGCGCGATACGCCAGACACGTTTTACTTGTTGTTTTCATGACCGAGGGTGGTCTCTCGTGGTGGGGTGGTATTTATGTACGAGAAAAATGGTGCCACATCCGACGTCCCCGGTGGCTTGGTAGGGTGGTCCGCGTGCCTATCAAGATCAAATACGTGGGTTCAAGTCTCACCGAGTGCATGCTCGTAGGGACTTTTTCTTGCATAAAAAATTGAATAGCGGAAAGCGCGAGAGCGTGAGTTAGCTACATTCGATGAGAATCGACTAGCAGTGGGAACGCTGAACCCTATGCGCGACAAAAACTATAGGCACGTACCGGGGGGGAGAAGGGACGACACCTGTGTCCACGGCTTGTCCAGAAGATCGCTGAGGGTAAAACCTCCTACGAGTGAGTTAGGCTGGAAAGTAAAAGTGACGACTAAAAAAAATAACAATAAAAAAAAATAACGGCGCCAGATCTAGCTTCCAAAAAACGCGTACATACGTATAATATACAAGGTTCCCCTCCGGGAGGTGCCGTATTAATAGGGGAGTGGCGCAAGAGCGAAAGAATAATACTCGTATGAAACCCTGCACACTTTTTTAGAAGTAGCACCTGCACCCACCCATCATTTTAACGTGAAGAACACACACACATCATATTTTTGAGGACAGACCATGTTATACTGCTGTTCGCGGAATTAGTGTGGGATCATTAATTACTACAAAAACATATTATAGGGTATCGGTAAGTTGAGATATATTGATCCAGCTGACTCGCGGCGATTAATTCGTAAGTACATAAGAAGTTTCTCGAGGTCGAGGTTGCGCCATAATACTTTGTGACCGGCTGAGTAATAAGGTTTCAGCATATACATACATACTACAGGTACTACAATATATATGTTCCCCCAAAATAAATGTTTCTTGGTGCTCAGGGTATAATATCAAGGTTTCACACAGGTAAATGCTCGAGAACAAATCGCAGTCCGAGTACTGAGAGTATTGGAATACAGGCGGAAAAACTGCTGCGAGTACTGAGAAGGCCCAAATACTGAGAGTAATGAGAGTGTGAGCAGTGCCGAACCCCGAGAATACAGGTTGCTTGAAGTATGTACCCGCAGTAGTATCGAAACACGACATAAATACTTGGGGTAAAGGCAATATATGCGCACAGTACAGAACCTCGAGATACTGAGAGCATTCACAGCAGTCATGCATAATATTATATCGAAATACTGGCAGACTGCTTTGAGTGCTCAAGTTGTCTCCAGCGAAAGTAGTTTGCTCCAACTCCCACTCGTCTGGGACTATCTGGGTGTGTTTTGTGCCGAACGCTGGGCCTGAGACTTGTCGACACGGCGCACAAACGGTTGAAGTATACTTCACATACTCGAAGTATACTGGGCATATTGAGGGTATTTCATTACTGCGAGTACTGAGTCTCGCAGAAGAAGCAGCAGTACGAACACTACCAATCGACGAAATACTGCTGTAGACTAGTACTTACTGGTATACTTGTAGTACCCGCCGTACAGAACCCCGAGAGATACTTGAAGCACAACAGGCGGTATCCATGCCAGCAGCAGTAGCGAACCCAGCATTAGTGCGAGCGCGAAGCGAACCCCGCATTAATGCGAGCCCGAAGAAATTATACGCGGTAGTATCTACAGAACCTCAAAATACTGCGAGTACTCAGTATCTCGAGTACAAAAACCCCGAAATACTGCGAGTGTCCGAAGTACCTACGGTAATAGCAGCAGTATTTTCTCGAACATACTTTGCTTTATAAACTCCCGATTATTCGGAGTAGCTGTGAAATGTTGAGGTATGAACGCACGCCACACGCAAGCGCGCCGCCCAAACTCTTTAATTTGGGCTAAAACACACAAGTAGCATGTACTCTGTTACATTATACGTTCAGAAAAGCAAGGTGTGGACGAATGTATTATTGTTACTACTGCTGTAGTACTCTGTTGTAGTTCTGTGGTACAAAAATAGTCAAAAGTGAGATTAAGAAAAAAGAACGGGACGGTGCGAGTCAAACCTCGGAAACGAAAATGTTATCCAGCAAGTGCAGTTTAAACCTATACGCTAGAACAGCGCTCGTACAACTGGCATGTCGTGTTTTTTACGCAATCTAAAACACTTTGCACGATCTTCTACAGCAGTAGAGTAGCTTGTACAGGTACGACAGCATATTCAGCAGTACCGCTGTAAAATGCAACGCGAGGAACGTACGTGTACTGATCCCCTTTCAGCTGGCTCTAGGATCTATCGATCAGCAATGTAGGACACACTGCAATCAGAACTACTGTATGTGTATGCACCGCTGTAAGTATATTACGAACGCTGCAGCTGTACGAATGAGCCGCAGTACGATCATCCACACGCGCAAGGTGTGCTCACTGCTGCTGCTGGGCAGCAGGGTTGGTTGTGGTGCTGTAGGAAGCTGGAGGGAAGCACGTGCACTGCTGTGGGTATTGTTCTCTAGGCGGTGGTCCGTGCTCCGTCAACAACCCAAAAAAAATGTATGATGAGCCGGGGGAGAAAACAGAGAGCATGGCAATGTACCGATATACGCACGTACAAAATAAGGCCTCTTTACCGAAACCAGGGAAATCGTCTTATCCACTCCCGCCGAAAAAAAAAAAAAATTAAGCGTCTGCCACGCGCTTCAGAGTGCACGGATCGCGCCGAGACCTAGACCAATGTGTCCGGCAGGGCTTCCCGTGTCCGTGTACTTACTGTTTTGCCTAAAAGTGCTCGTGCGAAGAGAAAAGTTGGCAAAAGTGCGAAAATTTGACAAATATACGTATACATATACGCGCTTTCCCGCTGACAGTTGGAGCAAATTATGCGGGCAAGCGGAAGCCGGGATATTCGCAATTGCGGTAGACACGCCAACTATAACCGACTACAGCACTGCCCTCCTGCAGAGCGGAACTTGTGGTGGTCGGTGTGTGTATTGTAGTGTTGGATATCGCATCGATTTTTTTCGACATGTGTCAAATATCGCATCGATTTTTTCGACATGTGTCAAATATATCGCACACTCGATATTTATCAAATATGGACACACCCACTCCTTGAATTCTGCAGCTTCAGATTTTGTCCTTCTCGTATACGGACTGCTGTGTTTCCTGCACGAGGCCATACACAACTCGTAGTATCATACGTGCGATCGAAGCATCACCATTACGGGGGACTGTAGTAAATAGGACCTACGGTACACATTAAAACCTACATATTTTCCTATTTTTACAAACAATACTTGGTCCTATTTGCTATGGTCCTCCGTAAAATAGTATGACACACAGCCTGCAAAGATGAGTTTCGACGAAATTGTCTTTCTCACAGATCTTGTTTTTTAAATTTTTTTTTTTGCAAAAATGCAACAACAGCGAACAGAACCTCAGTGTCTCCTCGCCCGAACAAACATCCTGCGCGTTCGGGGTGGTACATAAGCGGTAGCACCAGCAAGGCCGAGAGATCGAACCTCGGCGAGCAAAAAAAGCTGAGATCGAGTCCTGTCACGGAGCAACAACAGCGAAACAAAATCTCCAGAACCGAAGAAAATAGAACCTCCGTGTCTCCTCGCCCCAGCAAAGATCCTTCCAGTTCGGGGTCGCTGCGCTCGTCGGTGGCGCGAGCCTCCGAGATGCGCGCGCGCACGGGAGAACACCCGTCGGAGTCCGGCGAGCGCGACCCTCGAGAAGAGCGGTGGAAAAAGCAAGCGCGAAGCCAGGAAAGCGAAGGCGTCTGGAATAAAATAAATTCAACACGAAATTGCGCGGAATCGGAAGCGAACGCTTCGCTTTCAGCCGTCGCGAAGGATTGTAAATAGATGTCGTATCGAGCGCGCTTTGCTCCCCAACCTAGTACCACAAGTAGATCCTAACCTGCCGTTACGATGTGCAGGATCTGTAAAGCAGTACAAGATCCAATCCAGTAAACACGTCCTAGATTCCTAGATCATGCAGGTTTCGTTTATACGGCTCCCACCTGGCAACACGAGCTAATAGATCATGAACAGATCACACAGATCATACAGATCCTACAGGTAGGTCAGCACTCCTATCTGCCCTGAAAGGTCTACTACATTATGCGGTGGAAATCGATGATCTGTCCTCGCCACCCAATACAGGGACCGCTTGGTCTTCGCATTTCTGCATAAACGGTCCTTATACTTCCGCACAGAGTGGTGTGTCGACCATCCGGTAACATCGATTATATCATTCGAGTATCGGTATCGTACAGATATCCCACCACCCACCGCATCATGTCGACTATCGGGTAATAACATCGGTTATATTTTTCGATTATCGGTACCCGAGGTATCATATAGACATCCCCATCAAATTATGTCGACTATCCGGTACTATCGATTATATTATTCGATTATCGGTAACATAGACCTGGTGTATATAGATATCCCATAACATTAGAACATATACGACGCATGTACGTAATACGAGCAGTATGTTGTGGTTGCGTGCTCAGTGTTCAACGTTGTTGTTGAGGTAGATGTGGGTCGAGGTTGAACCGAATAAGGGCCGTTTTTTAAGTTATTGTCGAACACCCGGTATCTTTTTCCCTGGGTGTTCCTTTTTCTATTGAAAAAACGAACAGAAAAAAGGAGGAAACCTTTCCTGGATCGGGAAATTTCACAGAGGGAAAACATAAAATTAAGGCACGCGACACGAAATTTGAACGTGGAAGTGTGGTGAGCTTAAGCTTTATTACCAATCCGCCGGAGGATGAATAAAAAAGGACGCTCCAGTAGGTACGAGCATGCCTCTCTTGCAATCGGAAAAAAACCCAGGAAAATCAGGAAACACACCATGAAAAAAATCAGGGAGTAGTAAAACCAGGTAGTCCAGGAAATGGACAAAGCACGCCTCACAACGACCCTAACGAGCACCATTCCAAAGAGATTTTCTATTAATAGGAACGCTGCAGTACGTACGTCTAGCCAGTACAGACAACAACGTGAATTCTGAAGAATATATACAACAGGTGTACCGTTGGCCTCCCGCAAAAACAAAGCACATGAACGCTTATTTATTTATTTACATATTTTAATCCTCACCTTTACTTTCCAGCCTAACTCGTACCAGGTAGGAGGTTTTACCCTCAGCGATCTTCTGGACAAGCCGTGGTCACATATGTCGTCCCTTCTCCCCCCCGGTACGTGCCTTTATTTTTTTGTCGCGCATAGGGTTCAGCATTCCCACTGCTCGTCGATTCTCACCGAATGTAGCCAACTCACGCTCTCGCGCTTTCCGGCTAATCAAGTTTTTATTCAAGAAAAAGGCTCTACGAGCATGCACTCGGTGAGACTCGAACCCACGAAATTGATCTCGATAGGCACGCGGACCACCTACCAGCCACCCGGGACGCCTTTATTACGGTTCGGGCTTGACGTTGAGCTCTTTCGCACCAGGTGTAAGCAGCACTTCTAGGTATGAACATGTAGGCACGTTTTTTCGAAGTAACACCAGCACCCTCCTTTCATTCGCGATGCGTCCCTGGTTACCCTATATTGCGTTTTTTTCTCTGCCTCGTACGAATTGTGGCGACGGAAATACACTTCTCTTTAAAGTACATACTCACAGCAGTGTAAATCGGCCTTCTCACACAAAATAAAATCGGAAAAATTGGCACACAAAACTAATTTTCGTGTTCTATTATGGAGGACCATAGTAAATAGGACCCAATTTTGTTAGTAAAAATAGGGAAATGTACAGGTTTTTGTACGTACCGTAGGTCTTATTTACTAGCCCCCCCCCGAAAATAGAAAGGGTCCACAAGTCGGGCAGATGACGATTTACAGCAGTGCATCACGATCTACTGTAGATTATGAATATCCTAGCCTGCCGTTATGATATATTGTGTCGCAGGATCTTTTTAGCACAGATCCGACCCGGCAAAAGACTCGTCCCACTGAAAATCATGCAGGTTGTACGGTTCCCACGCGGCAACATGAGCTAAATCATACAGGTCATGCAGATAGTATAGAGCAGGAATAGATCAATATATCTGTCCTGAAACACCTACTGTAGATAATGCTGTGGGAATGATCTGTAGGTGATCTGATCTGCCCAGCGTACGAAATGTGTCCACACTGCAACTTCGAACTTCAACATGGCAACTCCCGATTTGTTTCGCTTTTCCCGGAAACCTAAGGCTTGAGGTTCTCACCTACGGGATTCTTTCTCATGAGAAGGCCGGCAGTATCATGAGGAAATGTTGATGTGTGCGGACACTTGGGTGTGCTGGATGATGTCGGGGTAGAAAAGGTAAGTTTCACGCGAAGACATGTTGTTTTTCGCTTCGCTTCTTCTTCCTCTTACTTTTTTTTTTGGTGCGGCTTGTTTTGTAGTGTTTTCGTACATACCCCGGGTACGTTGGTTGGCACCTCACTCGCTTCACTTTTACTGCTTGATCCCTTGGCGACTATTTTGGTATTTTGGTTTTCTTCTGTTTGACAGCAGCTTGCGACCACACATTTTGTACTGTATGTCTCTACTATTACGAAACACTAACAGGATGAAGAAATCAGGACTGACACCCGGTGTAATGCTTTCGTTGGGTAGAAATACAGGTTCCATGCGGCGACTACAACCACCACCACCACCACCAACAATAACGCCATAAACGTCACCACCACCACCGCCAATAACGCCATACACGTCACGACCACCCCCAACGGCAACGACGTAATAACCGTCACCAACGACACACATCAACAAACAGCTCCATCACCACCACCACCACCACCAAATCTACCACAGTGATGGCCCTCTATAGTGCCGGTTTGTATGCGCCAGGCAACAATACCGGCACTATATAGCGGCAACCGGCACTAACTACTCCCTCCGCACACGGCCACACTGGCTGCTCTAATCCCATCTGTGCCAAAAGACTCAATAGGCGCTATAGCGGGCAACCGGCACTATAGAGGGTAACCGGCACTATAGAGGGATCACCAGTGTAACTGCATCAGCAAGGTTCAAAGCAGCAATAGGCGAAGCCCCCCCCCCCCCCCCCCCCCCCCCCCTTTTTTGGTCGGGAACGCATACTGGAGACTGTCGGGAACTCGAACATGGCTGGCTGGTGCTTACTTACGTCCACACGGGAAAGTCCTTGCCTGCTAGGCGTGGGACCGAAAAAATCGAGTCAATACCACTTCGATGTTCGACTCAGTACCAGCATCAAAAACAACGGGGATGCCAGGGGATGGGAGGAAAATCGCGTTCGGTAAGATGTACGACACAGCAGTATCGCAGTACGATGTATCGACACATGGAAACTTTCGGTACGATATCCAACACTGCTAGTTGTCAAAAACACCGTGGTAGTTGTCGTGTAGTTTGACGTTGTTTTTGCCTTCTTGTCGTTGCTGTTGTTGCGGGTGTTGTTGTTGCTGCTGCTGCTGCTGCTGCTGCTGCTGCTGCTGCTGTCGATATCGTTCTTGTTATTGTCTACGTCGTGATTGCTGGTGTTGTTGGTCCCTCGTTGCTGCTGCTGCTGCTGCTGTGTTGCTGATGACGTTGTTGTTGCTATACATCAGTTTTGTAGTTGTTGCTATCGTTGCCGACAATGTTGGCGCACCCACAGTGTGGGACGTCGCCACAAGAAACGCTCCAACGACCCATCAGATCCCTCAGTTTACCGCCGCCCCCACGAGCTCTCGGGACGCGGGGCCGAGCGGGGCCATTGCCATCCGCACTACCAGAGGCCAACCAACGACCGCCCGACAGATATTTTACTTAGCCACCCACCTACCCCGAAGTCCCTGCGGCTGAAGGCTTACCACAAAGAGCGTTGAAAATAACTTGAAGCCACCCCCCCCCCCCCCCCCCCCCCCCCCCCGCCTGCCCCGCCATGTTCCATATTGTATTGTATTTCCTCTTCCGGTTCCGCTTTTTTTCTTACCCCTCTCTTCTATTTATGTTTTTGCTCCCGCCCTCCCTCCCTCCCTCTCTCCATCCACCCAGCCTGTTCAACCAGAAGCAGGATGCAGCGCTACCGAGGGGTGGGTGCAATCGTTCCATCAAAGCTCGATCTGTCCGGAACGGGAAGGAAGATTGCCAATAATACCGAAAAACGAGGGAGGCGTATTCGGAAAGATCTCTACTAATAGTCGAGAGAGAGCCTTCCGAAAACATAAATGTTCGACTTTAAGCTAGCCCCCTTACCGTTGTTAAGAGAGAAAAAAAACGAGCGCTTAAGACTGATTGTACCCCTGCACTGTGCCAACTCAACGCTCTTTGCGGCGGTAGTCGTTACTACCAAGTTCGAGATTTCACCGCGTGCTACGCACTCTACGTATCGTGCAAAAGACCAAACACCAAGACTCCGCTACGTACTAAAAAAGGTCGTTTCTTATTGCGGACGTTTTCGTGGGGGAGTTGCAAACAAAGTTGTTGATGCTTTCAATGTACAATTCGCCCCACAAAGCGAGGAAATCGAGCCAGTTCTTCTCGGAATTAAGTCTGACCACTCTCCGAGAGGTACCCAGATCAGTTTCCCGCTTCTCGAGAGTCGCAGTTCGAAAAACGGGAAAATGACCTGAGCACCTCTCCAAGAGTAGTGAGACTCATTTCGAGAAGAGCCGGCTCGATTTCCTCGCTCTGCGGGGCAAACTCTGACCTGAAAAAGCGAAAAAAAAAAACTCTGTTTGCGACCAAAAAAAAAATGTCCCAGCATAAGAAACGGCCCAAAGCACTCAAATGTTCACTACTTGTAGGCACTCAAACATATCGCGCAACACCAAATGTAGACACGTAACCATCGATATGAATACGTCACTATTAATAGGCACTCAAATGCATCCTGCGACACCGAAAATAGATAAAAACAGCCTTCGCTATTTCAACGCCAGTAAATTACTACCAGGTATTAATAACAATACCACAGAAAGCAGAACAACACTACAGCACAGCAGTACGAGTAGTAGCGCTGTTTTTGGCGACCAACATCACGACAAAAACGTTGCCGGTCCTTGCGGTTATCCGGCTAAACCCGCTAACCCGGCGAACTGCCGGTTCCATCCGGTAACCGGTGAACACATCCACCTGCATGTATCAAAATCGAGAACAAACTATTTCCAGATACCTCATGAGCTTCAAGAACCGCCGATGAGCCGTATTTTCTCAAACGGTGCCCACCGGCCACCCCTACAAGTGGTGCTGAATCACGCTGGACCATGTACGTACAATGCTGTTTTTGAATGCAGAGAACCATCTGATACCCCGTGGAGCTGCTCGCACTATTTCGGCACTATTACTGCTGTACGTCTGATGGTTGGTGGGTGGTTGGTGGAACCTTGAGGTTTCATTGTGCGTGTGTGGGCAAATACCGCTGGTGTCTGTTCAGTTGTTACATACCAGGTACGTACCTGATATTGAATATCGGTGCAACAGAAGTAGTACACCCACTTTAGACCCTCCGGATTAAGACGTTCGGGTGGATGAGGCCACAAGGTAAATCGGCCCGTCACGTGAACAAAAGTACTTAGAATTAATATGGGGCGATTTTTTTAGTAGTGAAAGACAAAACCATGCTAGAGATGAGACAACCTAAATTGCCTGTCCCGAGGTGGTCTTAAAGTGGGTACTGACTGTATACCAATCTGCTGTACCTCTGTCTGTGGCTGACTGATGTGCCGGTACAATGGCGGCTGATGCTACTTACCATATACGTACCCCCTTTAGACCTGAACCCACGTTTAAGAGAAAAAAAACTACTGTAAACTGCCAATATTATTCTACTGCTGAAGCAAAAAGAGTGGGATAATTGTTGGGGTGGAAGAAATAATAATGTTACTCGTAGAATATCACATTTCGCGATAGGCTACAACATTTCTCGTCCTGGCTGTTCGCTCCTTCACCACGAGAGGGAGGGGGAACACGCCAATTCTCTGGAAACGCAGGGTCCCAGTGGTTCGTGATTCGACAACAATTTATTTTGGCGGACAGCGTAACATAACGTGCGAGTGCCTACCAGGTACGAAACCTACTTGAGGCAACCATTGCCGCAGTATGATATTACGGGGGACCATAGTAAATAGGACCTACGGCACACACAAAACCCTATATATTTCCCATTTTTACTAACAATATTTGGTCATCTCAACTATGCCTCCCCGCAATAGCAGTAATAGGGTCAAGATAACTACTTCAGCAGAACAGACACAAGACATGTGTGCATAATTGAGCACATGTGTACGTGATACATTGAAAACCGACACCAGGTACGTACGGAATACGAGTACATCACGCCAGGTACCCGTACTGACCAAGTAAAACTACAGCTACAACAGTTGTTGGCTTCGGTTTTAAACATTCAGATGCGTGCGGTAATTTGCGGGGTCCTCCGTCTTCGTATGTGACTGACGGGTTCGTAGCTCGGGTCTTGTTATTTACTTCTATCAATAGTACTGCAGTCCTCTGTTGGGGACATATCACGTGGGATTTGAGTGGCTTGCCCCCAAAATGGGACTGCAGTTTAAAATTAAGCCAGTTAGTTGGTTCATTTGCTACCCGGCAAATACGTATGTTCTACATACAAAGCAAACATCCATCAACTCTACCCAGCTCACAGCCCTACGATAGCATGATAGGTCCTTTCGGCCTGCTCTGATATAGCGGCTCGTGCCGTACTTGTGCCGTTGTTTGTGCGCTGTTGGCATGAAGAGCTGCCATCATCGTACGTCGTATAACATAGATGCTGCTGCAGTGCTGGCGGTCAGTAGACGAGCTGACTGTTGCAGACGAGAAGACAGATGACAAATGTGCTGAAATGTCCGCATATATCATGTTGAGGTCGGCTCACTCGATCCTAGGGGGCACCATCAGATACACTTTGTACCACTCGCTACGCAGTAATCTTGTTACCGAGGGTGCTTGCTACGGTGCTCGTACAGCTCTTGCCGTTGAGTTGACACTGACACTTGGGCATTTTTCTCTTCGATACATTTGACACCATACATTTGAAACGTGGCATATAATATTTTGCCCAAACGACCCAATATTTTTACCCCAAGTAATATATATATACATGTCTTCGGAACCCGATTTTCGAGGGCGCAGTGGTGCAAAATAAGCCACCGGTACAAAGTTGGGGAGCTTTTTGAGTTCACGGCAACTTCGAGGCAAGACACGCGTACACAGGCCGTGACTCTCTCTCTACTGTAGTCTGACTCAGTCTATGAGTACCACCCTACCGTAGAATCGTACTACGGCAGTAGACTGACGGCATTCCTAAACCGCAACAACATTGATCATAAAATTCCAGCGGCAGCGGCGGCTGTCGCCTTGACCATCCCTGGGAAAATCTCAAATGACCTGATACAAGGTTATATACCTGTACTAACAGTTGGCGCGTTGCGTGCAGAAGAGTACCGTATAATTTGCCACGCCCAGTCCAATATGAGCGTTGCACCGTCCCTCTCTATATTAACGAGTATCAATCGGGACGTTCCAAACGCGAACGTGGCAGATCCGCTACTCTAGACGAGCAATTTAGATTCTGCGGCAAAAAAAACGATTCTCGGCCAACGTCTAACGTTGCATCGTCATCACAGCTAGCATCATAGATCACCCTGTCACCTGTCTGTCAGGTCTGTTGAGCACGCGCTCGGGAACGGTTCACTCGTTTTTTTAACACGCGTCATGTGTTATTAATAGCAAGCTGGTACTCTGGCTAAGGATTTTCAGGCTGACCTTTCATAAAATTCAAGAATTTTTTACAGCGAAGCAATTGTGCTCATCAAGTGCGCCTCTCTGAATCCTACACGAGCCTTTAAGAGCCTGTGTTCAACGTCGACATCACAATGCAGTGGGCGCTCGCAGTAAAGAAACGTCATGTGGAGAAAAATAGGCTAAGATCGGCACGGACAATCAGAAAACTGGGTTGAAAAACAGAGCTCAACAGCAGTGGGACTAACTCTAAATAATATACGACAGAGTTAGATCATGGTCGGCAAAAAAAATACCGACATTGAGCCTGGACACCAAATTGACGTTTCTTAACACCTGGCGCCCACTGTGTAAAGCGCCAACCTTGGCTAAAGTAGGAGATTCTCAACTGTTATCGCGTTAGGTACTATTAATATTACAGCAGTATAACTGCTGTACTGCTATAAACTGCTGCTTAAAAGTACGTACTGCTGTTTATAACTGCTGTACTGCTATATACTACTGCTTACGAGTACGTACTGCTGCTGTTGTATTGATCGATAGTCGATGCCACTACGTACAGCAGTACCCAACGCGGCCTCTTTGGGACTTGGGACCCCGAGATGTAAATGCAAGTAGCGACCAACGAAACGACAACTTTGGTGTTGGCAACCGCCTACGAGCACCGTGAGCGACCAGCAGTACCTACGTGTACGATCAAGTTGCGCCTGTGCCGTACACGCGGCTCCTTGCTCCTTGCATCGATTGTTACTCGGACACCGACTTCTATCATCCCCGCTCCAATCACGCACTGGCCGTTGCTGCAATCACCGCTGTCGTACGTAATCGTCGACTTTTTTCTCGCAATTCCCAAGAGGGTTCCACGTGCCCTTAAATTCTGGAAGATATTATAAAATTATGAAACATATTTTAAATAAATTTATGAAATACGTCGTATGATTTTGAAAATTTTGAAATACGTCATAGGATTATATTTTTTTCAATCAATTTATGAAGTACGTCAGGTGTGAGTTCGACTGATTAAATAGTTGATACTTAACTTTGCAAGCTCAGCTGTGTAATACGTCTCGTCTACATTCCATTTTTAGAAACTACGGAAATTCTGGTAGATTGACCTTCAATTTTTCAGGAAGGTTTTGCTCTTTATCACGTAGTTCACTGGTCAGCTGAGGTCGCGCGCTTCCCGTTTGAGATTGCTGTGCTTGTCGAACTGTGTGAGAATGATTTCGTGTGCGAGCTCTCTTCTTGTTCACCAGGTATCTAAATACTGGACTTATCAATTACATCTTTTCGACGTCCGCATAAACTGCTCAAGCTTAGTTTCGTTTCGGCTAGTCCCTGACCTCAGGGATACACGTAAAGTATGCGTTGGTTTTCGCTCATCAATCATAGAATATTTCAACCTCTAAATTCGCAATTCGCCCGTTCACAACAAAACACGGATTGTTTCTCGATCTGTTCCAGAGTCTCCTCACAAGCCTTCCCTTTACAAGTATTTTTGTAATAAACCTAACGCGCGTATTCTATACCAGGCACCTGGTACGTAATTCCTTGTCAAAGATGTTTTATAAGAAACTAAGAAAGCACGTCAGCTGTGAGTTCAACCGATCGGCAGATCGGTCGATACTCAACTTTGCAAGCTGCGTGAACCGCGCGCGTTTTCCATTATTTCCCTCGCGATTGACTACTGGCCAGAGACTCCCCTGGATGCCACCAGGGTCGACGAGACGATAATACTTACAGCTGGTTCGATTTCCAATTGATTTCGGCCAGTACCATTTCGCGCACTGAAACAGCAGATCGACAGGTGAGGGCCGGGGTACACAAGAACCGAAAGCACCGAAGACTAAAAAATGCGCGAAAAAAAACATGGGGAAAAAAGGTCTCCGATAAGAATGACCCTTCGTATAAGTTCCCGTGCCTGTCATGTCGTGTGTTGAGCCTTTTTTGGAATTCTACTGGTATTGCTGTCTGTCTGTATATCTGATATCCATGGCATGCGACGCTCGTACATGATGTTGGCATGGTGCGGCGGGGGGCAGGTACATACTAGGAGATACCGGGTATCTTACGCGCAACACGAGTAAAATATGGCGGAGTGGGTCGTGTCGCCGTATAATTCTTGCTGTGCCACGGGTACGCCTCTACTGTTTCGTACGACGCAGTATCTCATGGCAATATGCTGCGGAAGGCATCGGACGCAACTCACGTAGCCGGCGTGGACCACTGCTTTCGTTCCACCATGTCGAGCGAAGAGTGGACGATGAACTGGTTCAGGTGCGCCGATTCTTCTCCTCCCCCTCCTCCGCCCGACGTTCGAGCAGATGCTCCGCCCGTCGCATTGCTGCTGCTACCGCTGCCGCCGCTGGTGCTGTTGAGAGAGCCGAAATCTGCCTCATATAGAGGCTCGTTCCTCCCCACGATCATGAGCACCGACATGGAATATCTCCTCTGCCTCGAGATGAACTTATCGAGCCAAGAACTTTGGCCGCTATTAGCATCCCACGAGCTGCGTATTCAGCCTCCAGCCTCCCATTGCTGTTGCGTCGTGATCTCGAATCTCGAGCAAATTCAAGGGTTTCATAGTATCCAATTGAGAATGTTCGTGCGGGGACTAAAAACAAATGTGGGTGCAACCTTTTTTTGTTGGCTTTTTTGCCGGTACGATAGAACCTGACAACTAGCAACCCAATTTTTTTCGGAACGCGACGTTTCTTTTTGCCTCGACCAAATTGAGAGCACGTCGGATACCGCCACGGCCCATCTAGCCTCTACGTAGTCTCGTCAACCACGGCAGGTATTGGTACAGGCACCAAGCGAGGGCGCCGTACCGTACTATCGTCAGGGGGCGCAGCCTTGCGGGGGCCGATCGACTTTTTTGTGGTCGCGTGACATCTTGTCTTGTCGCACCATGTCTAGAGTAACGGAAGTCATGGAAGATCACGTCCAGCTGACCTCGGCGGGAGAGGAGAAGGAGGAGGCCACCAAGCTGAACGGCTCAGGTGCGGCGATTGCCACGATTTCGGAGCGACTAGAGGCTGTCAGCACTGCTGCCAGTGCTGACGCGAAGATATCTGTTTGCAGCAAGCCTTGATGCCAACGAAACAAAGCAAAATGTGAACTACTCCTGGTTTATCGTCATCGCTCCTGTCCTCGAGGGAGTCGTACTTTTACGGCAAAGCACTGCTTGCAGACACAGGAGTTGCGTTGTGCACCTTGCTTGTACAACGTCACCGAGACGCACCGCCCTCATGCCACCGGTGGACGAATATGTGTCGGCTCCCTTCTGCGACGCTCTCTATCTGGACTGTCCCTGGGGGGACAGGCTAGCTGCGTAGCATGTTTCCTCAATATTTTGAGAGGTGTACCGCCGCCTACGTTGCTTGTTTACTCGGCTTATCCATGTGGCGAATCTACTATGCGATATATACGAATTTATCTTTCCTGCAGCGTCAGTCACATACATATACACTCAATCAACCTCACGCCTCACCCGCAGAAATATCGTAAAGCGCGTATGTCTCTAGAGATATTCGTACGTACAGCAGTAGTACTTGCTATACGTAGTCAAACTCGCTTTCAAAATTGAATCTGTCTTTTTCCCGCGCGCCGAAAACCACCTCGTCCCCTAACAAGCTTCTAGACAAGGCGCCACCGAGCCGCCTCTCTCTGCTGGACCCATCGGTGTCGGCCACAGCCACAGCCGACATTCACATGGCGCAACGTTCGCACCGAAAATCGGCCCAGTTCCTCCCGCTACCTTATACTCTACATCTGTGAATATTGTCGATGGCTCGTCTCTGTAGTTTCGCAGTTTTTCGATTTTTTTGTGTATATTCTCCCTATACCGCAACCGCGTATATACGTTCTGTACAGCAGTCGGATCTCGCTCCGACCGTAGCTGGTAGATTCGACTGCGCAGCAAGGGGCCTGCTGTCTGCCCGATCTAGAGCGTCGAGCGTTAGTTGGGCTGTTTCTCGCACGCTACCCCCGGCGCAGCCGGGTACTACTGACTGCTGACTACTGCTGTTTCCAGACGTTATTCACTGGATCGGCCTCAAACGGTCGTCGACCCCAGATGCCAACCCCCCGATACCGCAACAACCAGCCAACCATTTCCTTCCTTTTATTTATTTTTTATCTGCAGATCACAACGATTTATACTACGGTTTATATAGAGTGTGACATTGACCCGAGAATTGAGGGAAAAAAAAAAAAACTTGATTCGAGAGGGTGTCATCGTTCTTTTTTGTTGCTGCTGTGCTTGCTGCGCTATCATGCAGGAGAACAAGAAAAGCTACTGCTGTACGCATATACCCAGGGTACGTATTAATACGCATTGCAGACATGTGTTGGGCAGGTGTTTTTTTTTTTTTTTTTTTTCAAGCTTTTTTTTCCGTTTGCCTTTCTGCTTGTTTTCCCCCCCAGAGACGCCTGACTGCTAGCTTTTACCGCGTTGATGCTCTGTGAGGCACCAGGGATATTTATATACCAAGCGTCAGATAATACCACACATGCACACGTATAAACGCTATTAATACTTCGCAGATGCCCCCAGTATCTGGGCAGGGAGTAAAGTTAACTACTCGTATCCGAGAGGAAATACTTCAGGTACTTACTTGTGTACTCGATCTATTAATATTTGGATTTCATGTATATACTGCGGGATACTGCGACAATATACTCCCAGTATTTAGAGATTTATGTATATACGTACCTACTGCCTGTACTGCCTGGGGAATACTGCTTGCAAGTACTTGAGGGTTATGTGCCGCGGCTACTGCCGAACACGGCAAAGTATTTCATCGGTTGGTACTGCGAGCAATATTAATACGAGTGTTCCGAGTACCCAAATACTCTCAATGTGCCCAGTATGCTCGGAGTATCGAGTACATTTCTTACCGAGTATTGCAGTACTTCCGGCCTGGACATGCGAGCACTGGGAGTATGAGCACTGCTGAAGACCCAAATACTTCTATAGTAGTACTGGGAGTATGAGCGGTACAGAAATCCGAGTACAAGCAAGCAGTACCAGCAGTACAAGTACAAACATCCGAAATTCTTGGAGCCCTCAGAGTATCATGCAAGAGTATTGAATCCGTAAATATTGCGAGTGCTCGCAGTGTATACATATACTCCCGAAATACTGCCAGTACTGTTTGTAAGTACTCCAGTTGCCCCCCCCCTTGAAGTAATTTGCTCTAACTTAGACTCGTGAGACCATCCGTGTATGTAAGTATAGTTGGGGCGTTTGTGCACTACTTGTGCACGAGTTCACTACCAGGCGTTAATAATACCGGTATGTTTTACCATTCTTGAGCCTCCCCAGTCCCCGGCTATGATATGCGGGCGTTACTGCTGCTGCTGCTGCTGCTGCTGCTGTTTGTTGCATCGGCCCAGGAAATTCTCCTACATCGATGTGTTTTTTTTTGCCGTTTTTCTTGTTTTTTGTGTCACGAAAAGCTACGCACCAGGTAGTCACGAAGACCGCGGCACGAAGCACTGCAGCAGCAGCAAACCAATCGTTAAAATATCTGCAATACGTGGTACCTGGTACCTAATAAGCAAGTCAGATGTACCTGGCACCTGGTTCAACACTATTCGCATTTTCGTTGTATACCCTGGTATACCAGGTGTACACAGCAGTATTAACAGCAGTACTCGTATACGGTAAGTACGTACCCGATGTAATACGATGTTACTGCACATTACCACTAAGATTTCTTGAATACTTTTGTTGCAAGTAATTTCAATATGGCGTTAGTTGGAGATAAACGAGATCTGCGTGATGTACCACAGCAGTATTTTTGCTTTTTTTTTTTTACTTTTTTGATGTAGGTAAAAATCGCTCGCCGTTTTTTGGTATAATCTCACTTCCTGATCAGTCCTGACATACCAGGTAGAATAGCGGTACCTGGTATCTTGACGTGTAGGACGTGGCCTACGTGGACATATATACGGGATCTCGGAGTCACTATTAATATAAACTGAAAAATCGAAGTACATTTGTGATTCATAAAAGATCAGTCATGACTATCACTAAAGTATAGGTCGATAATTTCATCGATACTAAACCAGTAATGAAAAATAATTTGTCATATGTACCTGGTATGTTGCTACGTACAATCACTTCATTCATTCGCCCACCAGCACGGGCCCCCCTAAATAGCTCCCTTCACAGCAGTACAGGACTTCACGACGTACAGCAGCAGATCGAGGGCGCCGCAACTAAAAACAAGCGGACAAGCCAACCAGCAGTTCTCGTTTTCTTTTGCAACAGAGCGCCGCCGCACGTACGTCGATCGGCAGCCTCTCAAGCGCTGTTGCCGCATACACACCGCCCGGGGTACCCCAGACTGGAGGCTCGAGACTAGCTAGCCCTCTCCGACTGCTGTCTTTTCGGCACCCGGCACCCCAACCAAAGAACGAGCGCACGAGTTGGGTCATTCGGAATTCGCGCTGCAGCGGCGGCAGCGGCAGCAGCGCAGCAGCAGCAGCAGCAGCAGCAGCAGCAAATACAAGCATGTTGCTAGGGGACGGTGAGGGAGCATTGCTCGCCGAGTCGAGTGTCGGTCAAAGTGTCGGTTAGGGGAGTGGTCTTCGCGTGCGTTTATAGTAGCTGCGCGTGCGTCAAGCTTATGTTCAGTCTTTGCGTTATTATAATGACCCAGACTTTTGGGAGATTTGTCGAACTTCTCGTACATTTGAGTATAGGTAGAACGCCGCACGGAAATATTCGGGCTGTTTAATCTCCATATTTATTGCCCAGCGGTCCTTATATTTCCGTCCATGTATTAGTGGCATATACGTTCTGAGAAACCGCAGAAGTATATATATATATACCTGTTGTAGTTTTGTACCAGCTATTTACTTCTAGTGTGGAAAATGGTTTTAATAATAGTCGTATGGTACATATACACCTGTCGTATACTTTTACAGTCACTTACAGTGTGGAAACGGGTCCAACAAGTCGATGAAAGCAATGCCGCTGCTGCTATGATGGAAAAAAAAAGGCTGCACACATTTTATTACAGCCGTAGTATTATTCGGGTTTGCCTGTTTTTTACCTGGTACCTGGCATAAACCTGTTCTACAATTTACGAGAATCTCTTGGGGAGGAAAAGTTGCCTATAATACTGGTATGTGACGAGGGTACGACATCGGGCAAACCAAGCAGCCCCGAGGCGCTGAGGGTAGGAGTGAGGGTAGGAGATGCTCTCGGAACCCGAAACGCAATGCACGAAGATCCCCGACACGTGCGCGTCATGAAACTCCGAGTCGGGCTCTGATGCTGCCGCCGCCGCTGCTGCTGATGCTGTGCGCCTCCTCTAGCCTCTATCTCAGGTAAAAACGAACCTGGCATATTTGTTTTTTTTTGTCTCTTTTTTCTGATGTAACGAAGATATTTGAGGATGTACGAGCAACCACTCTTTTTTTTTTTTCCCAGTGTTTTCTTATTGCACGAGTGGTCCCTACCGTATGTACTACCAGGTAGTATTTTTATTTTGATATTCTTTCGGAAGAAGAAGCAGGGCGGATGAACCTTGTCGCTTCTGCTTCTGCATATATTTACTGCTCAGAAGTGCTGTCTGTCCCTGCACTCGGTTACAGCAGTAGGGGCACGAAGGGAGGCCCTCCACCTGCTATTTCTTAGGGTAATCGTTATACGAGGTTTATATACCTGGTTTAGTATTACCCGGTAGATACGTAGCGGTTACCCGCTGTCTAGTTTTACGTTTTTAGTGGGTAGACTACCGGTTAATCCATATGCTTTGTGTATGTTGTGTTCACAAGTATGTAGGTACCTGGTTTAATGTGTAACGACTATGTACCAGGTAGATTTTATCCTATGTTCCTCGGGTATACCCACCCACTCCCTCCTTGAACTCTGCAGCTTCAGATTTTGTCTTCCTCATACAAGTATACGGACTACTGCTGCTGTATACTTCATAGGGCCATATAAAACCCGTATTAATAGTACCCGCGATCGAAGTGTCTCTCTCGCCCACAGCTTGCGAAGTTGAGTTTCGACGAAGTTCTCGATCTCAAACCTATGCCAGCCAGTGGAAACGCGAAGTCAAATTTTTTCTTCCCAAAAGATTGTTTTTAAAAAACAGCCGAAAATATCCTCTTACCGCCGCTGTGGGAAAAAAGGGAAAAAAATGTACGATTTTTTTTTTTTTTCTGATGCAGGCGGCGCCATTTGTTTTTTCTCGTCGCGAATTGCTGATAAAAATCAGCTCGTGCGACGATAGACGCTAGATCTCGCGGCGTCCTACGGTATTCTCCCAAACTTGCAAAAGGCCTATTTTTTGCCGTTCGAGACGGATCGATAAATTTTGTCGTGTGTTGATAATAATGCACACCAGCGGCCAATTATTTTTTTTCATCATACGCCTGCCCAGCGCCATGCCATGGCCATTGTGTGAGCACGGTGACCCAAGGGTGGGTCGGAGCCCCCAACGAGCGCATTCCGTTCAGAATTTATGACGCAGTCGTTGGTTTTGTCGATCGATGTCCGTCGAGGACTCGGAATCTCGCCGCTTCCAACCAAAGATCCGCCTGAGCTTTTCTGAAGCCGGTCTTGGCCCAACATCGGCCCCATAATTGTTTTTTCGGGGCTTTTCCAAAAGTTTGGAACTTTCCGTTTTAAGAAACGTGCTCATAACAAGCTGTACCTGAAAAATTACGACGGGTATGTATCTTTGTAATTCACACTTCTTGTTATGAGACCTTTGCGTTTCCATTGGCATAGATCTCACAAAACGACACCCATGTTGCGTGCACACGGGGCTCACGGCCAGTGTCGCCAGCCCTATCATCTCTGTGATCAATGCCACCGGGTATCCTTCGTATCTCTCCCTCTACTACGTACACAAGTTGGAGCGGGTCTAGCGTAGGGCGTTCTGGGGTGGTCTGGTTTGTACAACCTTTCGTTGGCGTTCTTGGGCTAAAATAGCAAATAAAATAGCAAATTTCTCTTTCCATAAATTTGCGAACGAACAGGAAGTGTAATTCCACAGAAAGGCTCGGCAAGTTTTTTGCTTTTTTGGCAACTAAAAAATTCCTTATTATGGAAATTTAGCTAGTTTTTTGCTAATTATCGTCGTTAAAAAACGACCCTTACTGCATACCAGGTAGCAATGCGCTGCTGTAGTTTTGTGGCCACAGACCACAAAGCTTGTATCTACCTATAGTATCTATTATTAATGATTGGATTGAAGAATACGGACGGACACCGGTTGTCCTGGATGTCGACAAGCAGAAAGAACGGTGTATTGATATGCAGAACACACATCTGCTGCTTTTGCGTTTTGAGCTTATTTTTGTTTTGTCGGGTTTTGACGTGATGTCGGGAAAGTAGTCAGCGCTGCTCGTAAAGCCCAGGCTCTGCTTCGACTTCGACCTGCATGCGCTTTATTTTACCTGCATCAGGCGTACACAGCAGCAGTACACAACTGCTGTAGTAGTCAGTTTTTATTTATGCGACGTATAGCCCCTGAGGACAGACTGGTCCCTGTCGCTCAGCTGGTAGTGTATGCAAGTATGAAGCAGGCCGGGAAGCAGCATTTGACCTTTCTTTCTCTCTGCAGGATGAAACTCGTAACGTTCGCTGGCGAGGACGCTCGCCCAGCATCATCGGGACGGGGGGGCATGAGTGGGGTCTGAGATACAATAAATACACAATGTATTTTTGCGTTTTTTGCTGGTAGTGTTCACGTCTCTTGCTGAGAAGAAGGCCTTGCCGGGCGTTACCGTGCTTCCCTACGAAAATTATGTTATGAAAGCGCTTTCGATGTCGTAAAGTTTTAGACAAGAGTACGCGACAGCAGTTAATAATCTCCTGTGTTGGTGTTAAGGCTCGCGCCTTATTGTTGGTGTGAGCATAGGCCTTAAGGAGTGCAGTGCCATCTTGGACAAACTGCCTGGAACTTGGTTGGTTTGTCCCCATATCATAGCGGGACTGCAGTTTGCCCTAAAATAGTTGGCTTACTCTATATGGGATTTTGATCGGCGTTCCTGGCTGAGTACAAATGGTTTGCTGTAAATTCCCAAATTTCTAAATTTCTCAGTCTGAAATTCTTATCTCCCAAGTTCTTATTACATGTCGGGTTCTACAGCTGTATACGTGAAGGCGTTCGTAGCATATACCAGGTATCTTTTATTCCCTACGAGTATCATTTCTCTAAATTTCTACACACTGCAGTGCGTGGGTTCGCGAACGCAAGCTTTACGTTTGTTATTATAGGCATTCCTGAAGTGGAAGGGACGCCAGACAGGACGAGCGAGCGAAGGGACGGAATCGCGAGTTTACTTGTGGTGTTTGTGGGTGCGTTTTGGTGACGACTATTGCTATGGGGGACCATAGTAAATGGGACAAATTTTGTTCGATATAAAAATAGGGAAATATGTTGGTTTTTGTGTGTACCGTAGGTACTATTTACTATGGTCCTCCGTAAACAATAGGTTGTTTGGGTATCGATTCCCTCGCGGCGCTTTTCGCGCCGTTGACACTGCTGCGGCGATTGTATTATCCTTGTTCGTGAGTCCCCAACTTAAGTGGCCTCATGTACACTCACATTTATTGAGGTCCGGAAAATGCCTTACTTCTCCGGTGATGTGCGCTGTAATAAAGTTGTAATATTCGCATCGATTTCGTACCTTGGATTAATGTAGCTGTTGGAAATCGTACGACATCAGTAGATGTGATTTGTATCGAGCGTAAAACCTTTGTTCGTTGCTTCTTAGTTTTTTTTGGCTATTATGGAGTACCATAGTAAGTAGGACCTACAGTACGTACACGCAAAATCCTACCAGGTATATATTTAACTATTTTTCAACAATATCTGGTCCTATTTACTGTGGTCCCCCGTAATAGCACCCCCCGCCCTCGATTTCAGAGGTGCGAGCAAGCAATCTAATCGTCGTCCGATCTTAGTACGTTTGTACGTACGCGTCTACAACTCACAGCTGACGTATTTCATGAATTTATATAATACTGGTGGTACACTATTACGGGGGACCATAGTAAATAGGATAAAATATTGTTAGTAAAAATAGGTAAATTTATAGGTTTTTGTGTGTACCGTAGGTCCTATTTACTATGGCCTCCCGTAATAATTTCCACTTGGTACCTCTTCGGAAGACTATCGCGCGTGCGTTAACTTTTTTGCATAGGTCCCGGAATACTGCGTACTTCGCAAGTAGTTTGTATTTGAGGATCCTGCACCGCTCATACTTTTTGAGTACTCGCGATGTTTTGGTTGTTGGTACTGCTTTTGCTTCCAATGCTGTCAGCTCAGGGTTTCGTACTGCGAGGTGCAGCAGTAGTACAAGTAGTGCTGGTTGTATTTGAGACTGTCATACTGCGAGGTACTGTGCGGGTACATGTAGCACTCGGTATACTTTACTCAAATGCTGCAGTATTTCCTTTTTCAATACTCTGTCAATACTCTGAGTACTCTGAGTACTTCGGGTATTTCAGATGCCGTACTGAGGGTACTACCTTTACTCGTGGTTCTGTAGCGCTCATACGCCCAGTACTCGTAGTATTTACCTGTTACTACTTGGGCCTTCAGCACTGCTCATACTCCCAGCACTCGCAGTATTTAGCCCTCGGGAGCTGCTCATGCTCGTGGTATTTACTTAGGCCGCCACTGCTACAATACTCTCAAGACTCGCTGTATGAAGTGTACTCGATACTCCGGAGTACACTCTCGCACCTCTCTTATCAGACTTGAGACGTGACTGAGCCCTTTCGCTGACGAATTCCAAATGGCAAATCGAGCCATTTGTCGTGGCGTCCTCAAAGCTGAACTTCGTTGTGGATGTCATTAATATAGGTTGTACAACTCTGTCCCCATGTGTGAGAACCCTTTGAATTGAATATTAATGTACAAAACCTACTTTTATTTTGGGACAGATTTCTATGTAGAGAGTCCAGAGCGTAAAGTTGCTGCCTGGAGGAGGCAGATCCCGCGTGCGTCCATCTTGATGCTGTACTATACTGACACCAGCAAAGTGCATTACAGCTAGCCACTATTAATACAGCAGCAGCAGTAGTGCCGGTTCCCACAGCAGTAGTGCTTGTATTTTTGGGTGGCACAGTTTTTTCACTCCAATACTAAAACCTCTACATTCCCCAATTCGGAGTAGGGCCGGTTTCCGCAGAAGTGCCGGTTTATCTGGCTGGCACATGCTGGCACTCCTGAGAGACTATCAATAGTGCTGTACCCGTATGTACTTGTTTGTGTTGTATCAAGCCAGGTATCCTTTTTGCACGAAACGGACAGAAACCATTTTTCGTTGCTGAAAATTGGAGTTCATGCAACCTGCCTGCCCCACGTACTGCTGTCTACCAGGAAACAACTTGAGTCTGGCCCATACCAAGTGTCTCGTCCTGGTACCTGGTACGTACTCATTACGATGGCCTTATTTTTTCATAGCTGTATACCGGTATTTTTTAGACACGATTTTTTAATTTTTGGAACCAGGTATCCAACTACCTGGTATATCCTTCCTGGTTGGTACCTAATACCAGTATCTAATATTGATACATTTATTAATAATAATTTCGTATGGACACCACGGGTAGGTACGACGGGGGCAAGGTCAGGCAGTCGTGGAACGTATAGACCTGGTTACGTGACACCAGGACGGGTACGAGTTTGGCGTAAGGGTTTCGCCGAAAGGAAGGACGTTGCCACCTCGGTAAACACGTAAACACCATGTTTGGGGCGAGAGTTTCGCACGAAATGAAGAGAAGATGTTGTCGCAGTAACAACTTCCGAATGTACGGTGGAGCTCGATGCTGTGATGGATGGATGGATGTCCCCCGGCGCTCCGCTATCGATCAACGGTTGACGCTCGGACTCGAACTTTTGTCGGATAGTTCACTATTTTGTGATTAGTTTTGATGCGGCATGCATATATGTCACCGAGACTTGAACAGGTTTTGGTTTACACAATATACATACGCGTACGTAAATGAACCTTTTACGCAGTTGAACCCTACAGCAGTAGCCAAGAACTTGTGCTCTGGCAGCAAAGTAGTATGTACAAGTTTCAATACTACTATTAATAGACTACCTTCACCGGTTGGCACTGCAACACTGGCTGGGGAAGCTGCCGGCGTTGCCAGAGTGTACTGGCTATGTACGTACATCCCACAATGACGCCTCCTACGAAAATGGAAACACATCAAAACGCGCGGCGCAAAGAGAGGGCACGGCACGTAAAACTGAGGAGAGAGGCGAGAGAGGAGAGATGCAGGGAAACCGTGACCACGATGGACGCAGCCACTTCAACCACTATTAACAGTGGCTCGGGCTATGTGGATCCCTGATATGTCCGCTTGCAGCCGGCGTAAAAGTGCCCGCTCCGCTCAGGCGAACTTTCTAAGAACCTGCCCGCAAAAAAAAAACTCGTGATTCTCAGTGGAAACCCCACACAATTTGAAATTCGACGCGGAGCGAATTGGCACACACAAGCAACGCATCCCACTTAGCTCAGCAGCAGAGGCATCCCCCACAGCGCCCAAGGACGATCGCAGCCGGGTACGAAGCAGCTCCATCATGGAGACCGCCGCTCATGCTCACGAAGGCAGCGAGAACGCGCGAACCGCTCTCTCTGGGTGTGTGGGTGCTCTCTCTGGGGGTGTGGGTGGGGTGTGCCTATTGACCCAGTAGCTGCTGCTACTCGCTTGTCCTCATATTTCTTTGGCCAACCATCATACATACCAGGTATCATATAATGTATGTAGTTCCCTCCAACTGCTTCCAAACACGGCCCGAAATCAACTCGTTGCCAGCCCTAGCGACGCCAAATCGCGTGAAACGCTGCCAGTACATGCTGCTGTAAAAGCGACACGCCCTGTACGCCGCAACCCGCGATGGAGAGAGGCATTATCACCCTCAGCCTGCAAAGATGGGTTTCGTGGGAAATTCGATCTCAAAAGCTTGGCGGTTTTTTTTTTTTTTTTTTTTTTTTTTTTCCAACTTTTACGTACACTAATACGGGGGACCATAGTAAATAGGACCTAAGGTACACGCAGAAACCTATATATTTCACTTTTTTTTTTGCACGAATAATGTTTGGTCGTATTTACTATGGCCTCCCGTAGCACACTGCTGTATTGGAGCCCGACATCTTTTTTTGTTTCGTGGCCGAACAACAATATATAGCCAAACATATTATTTTTGGCGATGAGACTGCAGCAAGAAGTACGTACTATCATTATTAATAATACCGCGTTCACCATCCAGCAACGCACCCAAGCACACAAGTTGACGACAATTGAAATACTCTGCTACCGTGAGGTCTGCTGTGCTGGCTGGAGGTTCGTATCGGAGCAAAAGATGCGGAGCGACCGCCGCTCATCTCGCGACGTTATAACGGGCGAACCGGTTACGTTACGGCAAGTGAAGGCTGAATCCTGGGCCGAAAACGAATTTTCCCCGTTCGACTAAAGAACGCACTATTACGGGGGTCCATAGTTAACGGGACCAAATTTTGTTAGTAAAAATACCTAAATATATTGGTTTTTATGTATGCCATAGGTCCTGTTAACTATGGACCCCCGTAATAGGTGTATGAAAAGCCCCCCTTCAGTTTTCTGTTGTTGCCACAACCCGTGGGGTTTCCACAGACGTACGTAAGTTTTCCTTCGAAAGTTCAACCAATGAAAATGAACACTGCATGTCGACCGACCGGCTGGTCTGTAGTTATATACCGGTACTCCCGCCCTTGTCCGCGTTCCATGCTGTTCACAGGAAATCTGAAATCTGACGGAACGTGAAACACACTTCTTTTTTTTTTTCGATATTTTACTCTTGTGTTGTAGCTGTCTGGTCCCGTTTGGGTTGGGGAGTACACTCCCCATTTTATGTCGTTGGGATCGTGAAGGACCTTGAATTCTTGGCCAGAGGGGAATCATGCAATATACCGGTTGTCGTTCAATCGTCTCTCGGGGTCAGCGCCAGAAAGCGCTATTACGGGAGACCATAGTAAATAGGACCAAATATTGTTATTAAAGAGTAAAAATAGAGAAGTACCAGGTATAGAGGTTTTTGTGTGTACCGTAGATCCTATTTACTATTTATGGTCCGCGGTACTATTAATAAGAAACATCCATGTTGTGGCAATTGGCTGTTGGCGCCATACCGTTTATCCAAAAAGGGACTCCCCAAACGAGCAAAAGTTCAAGTTGAAATATATTCGCTCGTATATCACGTACGTACGTACGCACACGCACGCACGTGTGGTTTTCGACCATGGTTTCGCTCTCGACGCGGTGGTGGGTTTCTTTTTGGTCTTTCGTGTGTCGACATACAACTGCTGCCACGTACTTGGTACTCCTATATATGTTCAATACGTTTCTCTGAAAAATCAGGTGCACGCAACCTGCAGCGGTGAGTCAAGTCAGATGCGTACATACAAGTTGAACCTCATGATTACTGCTGTATAAACATACATTGTGGGGCTGTGGCCAAAATCAGGCGTACCTGGCCACTTTTGGGCCAAAATCAGTTACATACCAAAACCAAGTAAATAACGCCCGCCACGGGTGTTATAGTTTATGGAAATCCATGATGAAAACTGCGCCTGAACGTGTAGCGCGTGTGGCCTCCAAAATCTGTTTCATGTTGGGGTATAGGCCATAAAAAACAACTATTAATACCAAGGTATTTTTTCAAGTTTAATGAAGTACATGGTGCACCAAAGATATCAGGAGTAGTTTGGTGCCAGTCGAGGACTGAGAGTGAAAATGCGGTCGACTGAAATCGTTGTCGTACACCCCACAGAAGAAAAAGTGAAATCATCGCCGTGCGCATAAATACGTACGTGCTATTAATATTAATATTTACGTACGTGCTATTAATATGTGTATGTATGCATAAATACGTACCAGGTACGTGCTATGAATAGGTACAAGTACACAGCTTACGTAGAAATGCGTACGTACGTGCTTACTACGTACAGGGTTTGTACACAAGAATTGTACAACCGAGGGACCGCACAGCAGTCATACGCAGAGAAAAAGCACAACAGCAGTACTCGTAGTATAATAGTGTACGTGTGGCCTCTCTGATTATTGATAGTTCAAAATTGGCCAAATTCAGTGGAAAGCTAGACAGAGTAGACAAAATCAGGTATTATACCCTGGCCAATCCGAGCCAAAATCAGTTTCGATGTCACTCTGGCCAATAGCAGGGCTCCTGGCGTGTGATTTGTACTTGTTGTTCTAGTATTTAGCTGATTTTGGCCAAAAAGTGGCCCTAGGTATACCTGATATTGGTGTTATATGTAAATTTACATATATATATATGTGTATATATATCTGCGTACGTCCACGAGAGTGTGAATACCTGCTGAGTACCCAAGGCTCTATTATTATATTAATAGTTATTAATAGCAGGGTGCTATCATGGGGGACCATAGTAAATAGGACCTACGGTACACACAAAAAACGATACATTTGCCTATTTTTGCTAACAGTATTTGGTCCTATTTACTGTGGCCCCCCGTAGTAATCAAAAATCGTTTTGTCTTTGAAAGCAGAGGCAGGCAGGGGGGGGGGAGCTGTGTCGCGCGTTGGCACGTGCTGTGATAAGCCCAAGCTGAGTCATGTTCGTTCCTTGGTGATTAATAGATACTGCTATTGCGGGGGACTATACTAAGTAGGACCAAATGTTGTTGGTAAAAATAGATAATTATGTACCAGTAGGTTTTTGTCTGTACCGTACTGTTGTAGGTCCTATTTACTGTTTTTGTGATGCCCCGCAATAGGGTACTGGCTGACTGGCCCGTTGTTCTCTGCTGGTACGGTACACCAAGTATGCTGTCGTGCCGGGTCGTACCGTGTTGTTGCCGATACACACGGCTGTCCAACCCTACCCCCAGCAGGCAATACTGACCGGAATCGACGGGAATGGTATGATCACCCAACAAAGGAAGTACCTGGTAACCCTGTTACATATTTTTCGGAACCCTTGACCACAGCACAAAGAAAATGGTGTGCCTTGAAAATATTTCGTCGGGATGTTGTCCACCGGCGCATCGCTGTGTGGGGGTACAATGAAACGTCGTCGGAGAGGGTGCTTCTTCATCTTGCTTGTTGACCACCTGGTATTAATAACCCGTTTATATAGGAGAGAAACTATTACGGGGGACCCCGTAGTAAACAGGACCAAATAATGTTCGTAAAAATGGCGAAATATGTAGACTTTTGTGTCTACCGTAGGTCCTATTTAGTATGGCCCCCCGTAAATAGCCGCTCTAATTACGACTGGCATTTTGTCCCGAAGATGGGGCTGCAGTCAGTCCCAATAGGTTTTAGACGGCATGCCGCCAACATTGCGTTCCTTCGAGTGCTACTGCAGAACTCGTGAGCACTCTATTGTTATATTACGGGGGTCTACGGTTAACAGGACCTATGGCAGACATAGAAACCTATATACCTGGTATATATTTAGGTATTTTTACTCACAATATTTGGTCCTGTTAACTATGGACCCCCGTAATAATAAGGGTATCGAGTAGTCTGTGTGCCCAAGCAAGTAGGAGTTGCAGTTGGAAACTGCTGTGAATGCTTGGAATGGCATGTGTGCTCTCTCGGCGTCGAGTTGATTATATCGAACACTATTTTATACCTGGCGGTTGTATTGCAAATAACCACGGCGGTAGCATTTGACGAGCGTTTTGCGTGAATTGTTCTCAAAATGGTTCTTGTTGGTACCCTACAGCAGCAGGCATTGTTCCTCCTCCTCCTGTTGTTTTTTTTTTCAGAATTTTCTTCTGGATTCGTCATGGAAACCCCAGCACCTACACACTACTGGTGTACATGTACACATCCCTTTTGCCCCCCCCCCCCCCTATATTATATACATGGTATTTGTAGGTTGGGTTGGCGACGAGGCTGTAAAACACGCCTCTCACTGCGTGAGTTACAGTAGACAGCCAGGTTACCATTTTTTTTTTTTTTTTTTGGCGGGTACGACGGCTGGCGGTCGAGTTGGATCATTTGTGTGCCGGAGAACCTTTACTCCGCACAAGGGGGATGATCGATCGTATCACGCAGTGAGTATATGGTGAGGCACCCACGAGGCAATTTCATAGTAAACCCGTTGCTGTCTCCGGAAGTGGCCACACCAGAAAATAAATCGATCAATTCATGGATGCTGTCATTCATATGCGAGAAAATCCGCCTCTAGAACGGTCACTCGTAGGATGCAGCTCACCCTTCATGCGAATCGCCCAACAACACCTCACGGCGCTTCGCGCTTGGTGCAAGCGTTGTCTGCCTGGTCGGTGACAACCCGACGTACTCCGTCCCGGCATTGTAAAGATGCGAGGGTCTATGGTCATACATACGACTACGGCCATGCATGATGTGGAGTCCCCGCCCCCACCCCCCCCGATCTCAACAACTACTCTTGCCGTTTTGTTTGGTCGGGGTGAGTGGTTTATTGTTTTCAGCCTGCACAGATTGCTGCCGCCTCGATGATTTCTTCACGTTTTCGCAGATGACTTTGGACGACCTGGATCTCGCAGCTGATGTTTTTTTTTTTTTTTGCTGTTTGTTTTTTCGATGGTGATACTTGGTACCTGGTATGATACATTGCGTAGTACCTAGTTTGCTGCAGGAAGGAAGGGAAGGAAGGTGCCTTTGTGGACCCCCTGTTGAGCTTCCGACCTCCTTGTATACCTGGTATACGAGTGTACCAGGTAGGCCTCCTAAAAAACTCCGAAAGCGTCCGTCCGTCTGTTCGTTTCGTAAACAAAGCCATGCACCTTATCCCTATCGCAGACCACCACCTCCCTCATCGCCGTACACGTATTGAGGTTTTTCACCTAGGGAACAGCACGGCAACGCATATCGTTGTCGTGTTCTACAGTACCTGGTATACGAGTGCAGGCATTCTACCTTCTGCACAGCACCATCTTCCGTCGGCGCAGCCAATGTCGTTGTCTTTTGCTCAATAATTTTTGTGCGTGGTTAGTTCGTGTCACATTATAGTGCAGTTCACACACCCAGGTGGCGACGGCTGCGGTGGTGGCGGTGGCGGTGGCGGTGGCGGTGGCGGTGGCGGTGGCCGTGGCGGTGGCGGTGGCGGTGGCGTTGACGGTGGCGGTGGCGGTGGTGGTGGTGGTGGTTGTGATGGTTGTGATGGTGGTGGTACGTTGGCGGCGGCGGCGGTGGTGGTGGCGGAGGTGGTGCCGGCGGTAATGATAGTGGCGGTGACGCTGGCGGTGGTGTTGGTGTTGTTGGTGGTGGCGGTGACGGTGGCGGTGGTGGTGGTGGCGGTGGCTGTGGCGGTGGCTGTGGCGGTGGCGGTAGTGGTTGTGGTGCGGCGGCGGCGGTGGTGGTGGTGGTGGCTGGGGTGGTTTTGGTTGGTGATGGCAATGTTGGTGTGCGGTGGTGGCGGTGGTGGCGGTGGTGGAGGTGGTTGTGTCGTGTTATTGATGGTGGTGGAGCTTCTACCCACTCTCCCAAGCGTTTCTCCCAAGTGTTTCACTTGTCTTGACACACCCTAGTGCCGTATTGTTGTTTATGTTGGTCGCAGTGGTGGGGGGTGGGGGTGGGTGATGGTGCAACCTGCTACCCTCTCCCAAGCATCGTGATTATTCTTTTTACTTCTGACACCCGTACACCCTCCAGCCAGAGTACTGTGACTTTTCTTTTTACTCCTTGACGCCCGTACACCCCCCCAACCTCTACGATTGCTGTATTTTCGTAGTTGCACACGTACAACAATACTAGTTGCTGTGGACTTCGCGCAAGAATACCAGTTGAAGTATACCGGTATATCCCATCCTGCAAGCAGCAGTGCGATCTACTCCCCCTGAAGCAATGTTCGGTTTTCGGCCCATTGCCTTGTTTATTCTTGCCGATGACTCGGCTGCCGTTGTTTCTGAGGGCTGTTTACTCGACGTCCCCGCCTCGAAAGTTGCTCGGAATGATTTTCCAACCATTTGGTCGAAAGGTGGACCAAGTTGTAAACAATACCGGCTGCTGTCGCTGCTGCTTGTCCTGATCCTGTAGTCGACCAATGCATGGAAATTGTCGAGTACCTGGTGGTGGCAAGCTTTACGGATGCATCCCTCTACCCAAGCAAACCTAACCAACCCTAACCTAACCTATCCTCACCGAACCCAACCCAACCCAGCTCAACCCAGCCCAACCCAACCCAACCCATACTACTTTTGCTAATTGATCTGCTCTTGCTGCTGCCGCTGTTGCTTTTCTGTTTCTTCGTTTTGTTTTGTTGTGGCCCAAAGGGATGAAGGAGAATAGCTCCAACGGGCACTCCATGCGGGACTTGGTCGCGAAGGATAAGCTCTCGGCCCTTGTTAGCTCCGCTCAGGTGGGGTCATCTTTTGATGTCTTGCCCTCTTTTTGTCTTTCGTCTTTTTTTTGTATTTGTTGTTTCTCTTGTTTCTCTCGTCATCTACACACCGGTTTATGAAGACCCAGGGAAGAGGAATTTGGGGTTTGTGACGTTTTCGGGACAAACTGAGTCAGTCCCGTTTAGGTAGCAAACTACTCCTTACCTTGAAAGGGTTGAAAGAGTGATCCTATCGGCACACGCCCCGCCTACCGCCAAAAGCCATGTGTTTCCCAGTACAGACAAGAGCAAAACCTCTACGAATTTGACTCTTCCAGTGCTGCAGTGCACAGACACGCCGATTACCTCTAGTTCCAAGTAAATTGCGCCCTGAAGGAGGAGTGCAGTCCTACAGGCCTTGATGAAGCTTGGGTTTGTCACGGGGCGGTCTTGAACTGCGTTGCTCACTGCTATGTGTTCCACTCTCGAATGTCCAGAAATGTCTTGCTGATACCGAAAGCTGTCCGTACGCTTCCTGACAGAGAGTGATTTATATACATACCAGGTACTGTTTTCATACGTTCTCGTGTACGTGTTGATGATAACACTTGGTAGGGTACTCGGTACTCCGTACGTGGAACACGTTCAGCGGGCCATGTTGGCGCTGTTTTATGTTCGTGCTCTATATCCCGATGTTGTGCTGTTTGGCCTGGCCCTGGAGAATGGAAGACGGCTCGGATGTAGGGTCTAGTCTTGACAATGAAACTACTGCTTCTGCCGCGCGCTCTTTTCCTACCGTATAACACTATCGCACTGTTGATGGTAGGGCGATAAGATAACACACCCCCTCGGACGACTTTTTGAGGCTGGGTTTCTCGACAGCGAGGAGGGCGTACCGAGTACGGCGAGCGATGCTGTCTATGCAAACCTTCTCGACGAAATATTTCCGAAGCCACCATTTCCGTTGTGTGTGCCCCTCATGTTTTGGTGAAAAAACGGGTCTGGAATCCGTCTTACTGATAGGGTGTGTGTTGTATTGTCACCCAGTGTGATACGGTGTGCTAGTGATGTGGTTGGCGGTTGATTATACCGCACTTTTCGTTTTTGTTTTGTCGCTGCACTTCGGAGTCGTTCCTAATGCTATTGATTCGATTTTCGGTTGGTTGGGCCGCTCTTTTCCCTCTTTTGTTAGGTCGCTCGCTCCTCCCGAATCCATTTTGTGGCTGCTTCTTTTTTTCAAGGCCAATCCCTGGCTCGAGAGGCGAACAGCACTGTAGTGACGTAATTTGTGAGGTTTTTTTTACGACATCGGTCACACGTGGTCTAGCAAACCCAGCCCTATTGAGTTAGCGGAAGGCGTTTTCACACCGGATCGATCAGGCCACGATCTAGATCACCTAGGTCCTATTACGGGGGACCCTAGTAAATAGGACCAAATATTGTTGGTAAAATAGCGAATTATATAGGTTTTTGTGTGTACCGTAGGTCCTATTTACTATGGCCCCCCGTAACAGTAAACCGTTGTGAGAAGTAGTAGTGCAGTAACTGTACAGAACAGGTCCCCAACTCGGGAAACATGTGCCAGCCTATATAGCTCATACTGATGTTTGCAGCTTCCACTCGATACGGTGAACTACCTGCTGTAGCATGGTACCGGTGCAGATCCATCTGTCCTGAACTATATAGCTTAATGAAAGTGGAGATTGGTGATCTGCATTTTTTGGTACCTGAATAACGCCTGCTGGGAGTTAGTTGCACGACTTGCTCTTAGCAAGATACTACTGTAGAAGTATCGCTATTGTACCGCATACAGGTTTGTTCGCCCTCGATGGTCACTGAGACCGGCGGAGCGTTGGTCGTCGTATCTGAATCCTGTTTGTATTTTCGTGTGTCTGTCTGTCTGTCTGTCTGCCTTTCTGCCTTTATGTCTGTCTGTCTTTCACTCTGTCTTGTCTGTCTGTCTTCCTGTCTGTCTTGCTTTCACTCTGTCTTGTCTGGCTGCCTTCCCGTCTGTCTGTCTGTCTGTCTGCCCGCCTGTCTGTTTGTATGGCTTCCTGCCTGCCCGTCTGCCTGTCTGTATGTCTGTTTGCTTATTTGCCGGTAAATGTCTGTATTTCGGTGCCGTCGGTCTGTCTGTCTGCCTTTCCGTCGGTCTGACCTCCTCAGGAGCACGAGGAGAACCGAAAACGGCTGGACGAAGTCTTCAACGGCACGAAGGGACTCGCGAAGGGCCTCCGGGTGGACCTCCACTTTGGGTTGGCGACGGACCAGGTGGAAGGCCTGAGGGAGGCCTACGGACCCAACTCGTTCACCGAAATCCCCATGAAGAGCTTCTGCACATTGTTCGTCGAGTCTTTCAATGACACGATCCTTCTCGTGCTTATCGCCGCCGCTGTGGTGTCTCTCATCATCGGAATCATTGAGGAACCTGCCTCGGTGAGTGGATGGGCTTTCCCAGTTGGTAATGGCAGTGATGGGGGGGGGGGGGGAGGGGGGCGGTGAGCGGGGACGGTGTTGGCGTGGGTGGTTGGGGGAGGGGGAGGGAGTGGGACGGTGTTGGCGTTGGTGGTAGGGTGGGAGGGGTGTTGGTAGAGGTGTTGGCTGGTGGTGTTGGTGTTGGTGTGAAGGTAAAGGTAAAGTTAGATGTGGTTGTGGTGGCGGTGGTGGTGGAGGGTAGGACTGTCAGTGGCGTTGATGGTGGCGGTAGATGTGATGTTGATGGTGAGATCACGTAAGTGAATTGGCGGTGGTAGCGGTGGTCGTGGGAGTTGAGGGTGGTATTACGGGGGACCATAGTAAGTAAGACGCACGGTACACACAAAAACCTATATATTTACCTATTTTTACTAACAATATTTGGTCCTATTTACTATGGTCCCTCGTAATAGTAGAGTGGTTGGTAGAGGTGTTGTTGTCGGTGGTGACGGGGTGGTGGTGGCGGCGGTGGCGAGGATTGGTGGAGACATTCGACCATTGACCACGCGCCCCTTTCGAGACGGGGTGGTGGGGGGTGGTGTTGGTAGAGTTTGGGGTAGAGGTGATGGGGGATTTGGTGTTTGGAGAGGGGGTTGATGCTTGCGTTGGCGATATCGGTGGTTACGATTGGTGTATTTTTATTTTTTCGATTCTTGGTCGGAAGCTTTTATGTCCGTGGTGTGCCTCTGGCCTTGCTCGCGACGGTTTTTGAAAGGGTTTTGTGTCTTTTTTTTTGTCTGTATCACTTGTTTCCTCTCTCAATGTCTGTCCTACCAGTCTCCCCCCTCCCCTTTCTCTCTCGCTCAGTCTACCTCTTTCTCTCTCGTGCGTGCCTTTGTCTCGTTTGCGTTGCCCTGCAGGGTTGGATTGACGGCGTAGCTATCCTCATCGCCGTTCTCATTGTGGCGCTCGTGACGGCGAGTAACGACTACAGCAAGGAGCTGCAGTTCCGCGCGTTAGAGAAGACATCGGAGGAGACGAACCAGACCATGGTGCTCAGGGATGGTACCACGCAATTGGTGAGGGACCTGCGTGGGGCGGGGCAGAGTCTGCTGCACCGTATAAATCGATATTGTTCCTGGGGAGGGGGGGGGGGGTGTACTCATTATCGTGCATGGCCGTAGTCATATGACCATAGACCCTCGCATCCCTCCAATGCCGGGACGGAGCACGTCGGGTTTTCACCGACCAGGCGGGGGGGGGGAGGTACTTGAAATCATGCATGGCCGTAGTCGTATGACCATAGACCCGTCGGGTGTTCACCGGCCAAGCAGACAATACTTTGACCGAGCGCGAAGCGCCGTGAGGTGTCCGGCGAGTCGCGTGAAGTGTGAGCTGCATCCTACTAAGAAACCGTTGCGAGGCGGACGAGCATATGGGTGACAGTTTCGATGGGTCACTGAAATTCCCGGTGTGGCCACTTCCAGAGACAGCAATGGGAGTGCTATGGTAACTGTGATACGATCATTCCCCCCTGTGTGAAGTAAAGGTTCTTCACCCCTCAGAAATGATCGGACTACTCGACCACCAGCTGTAACCGACCGCATAGAAAAAAAAGAAAAGATGAAAAAGAAAACGGTTTCCCTGTAGTCTCTGCAGTAGTACGTAGCGAGAGGCTTGTTTTACAGTATCGTTGCCAACCGACGCCAACCCAACCTAGCTATTATGTATAGGGGGGGAGCCGGGGGGGGGGGGGGGGGGGGAGGGGTGTACTCGTTTATACTTGCCTTAAGTCATTTGATTGTTCACCACGCATGCGAGATGGAGCACCGTTTCTACTTGTATTAATAGTGAAGAGACCTTCAACGGTTGGAGGGGGGGGGGCGAGGTGTTGGAAAAACTCTAGTGAGATGATACCACACAGACAGTGACAACGGCGGGACAGGGAAGAGGCTGTTGTCCGGTGCAAAGAGGGCGTGACCGCGGGGGGGGGGGGGGGGGGGGGGGGGGGGGGGGGGGGGGGGGGGGGGGGGGGGGGGGGGGGGGGGGGGGGGGGGGGGGGGGGGGGGGGATTCAATATGTAGTGGGCGTTGTGTTGGGGGAGGGCGGGCAGAGGGGGGTATACTCATGCCATGCATGGCCGTAGTCGTATTGTTCATAGGACAGAGGGTAGAGGAGGAGGCTGTTGTGGTGGGCGGGCGTACGTATGGGTTGTTTGATGTGGTTTGTGCTTGTTGTGAGTTGTGGCAGTTTGGATTGTGATGGAATGTCTTTCTTCAGCGTTTTGGTTTTCGAGGTTGTTACAATTTTGGGAAGTATGTGATGTGGTTGGTGAAGCGGACGAGGTTTGTGCATACGAGATGG
>JASSKH010000010.1:2806400-2808900 GCA_031763025.1 Macrocystis pyrifera | reverse complement strand
CGGAGGTGTAGTTCTGAAGGGTTTTATTACGGAGGACCATAGTAAATAGGACCGACGGTACAGACAAAAGCTTACACATTTACCTATTTTTACTATCAATATTTTGGTCCTATTTACTAGCCCCCCGTATTAGATAAACGAACAAGAACAAAGCCACCAACCCCGTGACTGGTTGCCTCTCGCCGGCTACCCACCTCTGGGTGGTTGTTCCTGTTCATAGCAAGTACGAACATAAGTCACGAGTGGCCTGTCTGCCTCCCAGCGTGCCTGCCTGCCTGCCTACCTGGCTGCCTGCCTGCTGGCGTTACTTGAGGGATCATTTCTACTGTTATTAATGAGAAACAGCACAAATTTGATGACTGGCCTGCTGCCTGTCGGCGGGCTCTTTCTTGTGTGTGTTTGCGTTTTTTTTTTTTCAGATGGTGGTTCCCAAAAGCGAACACACATACATGTCATGAATCACCTGCCTGCCTGCTTGCGTACCCGCCCTCCCGCCCGCCCGCGTGCGTGACTGCCTGCCTTGTTCGATTCGACGCCTGCTTTATTGGGTCGCATTCCTGTTTTACGACGAAACGAACAAGAAGAAAGGTCGCCGAAACGTGACACTTCGATAAGCAAAAACAAAAGCCAGTGGATATTTACCGAATCTTGCTTCTTTTGTTTGTGTTGTCTACGAGTCGGGGGCATTTCTTTCAAGTCTTGTAAAAGTCGGAGGAAAACAAGGTTGACGTCACGTTTTCGCAGATTCGTGGCGAAATTTCGTAACACACAAGGCCTGGGTTAATCTTGTTGCGTACCAGTCAGATTTTCCGCGTAATCCGCACGTGGTAACAGACGCCCTCTTTCAGACGAATTTCCGAGCTGAGTGTTCTCGACAGCACGGAAGGCGCAAACACCGAGCGGTGATGCATCTAGTACGGAGGGGTCTCATCGAGATACTCCCTAAACTTGTCATTTGCGTTGTGTGCCCCCCCCCCCCCCCCCCTCCCCTAATAAGACATGCTCCGAAGAAAATCGACTCGGAAATTCGTCCCCGCGGTGGCCACATGCCACACAAACAGTAGTTGCGGGGTAAAAGTGAGTCCCGCGGGATGTCGTCCCCGAGTCGAAACGCGCGTCCCGAGGCAGGCCCTGTTTTTTTTTTGCACCTTGTTTTTTTTTTTTTTTTTTTTTGTTACTCCCTTGGTTGCTATCTGCTTTTCTTCACAACTCGATTTTTCTGTTTTTTGTTTGTTGTTTGTCCCTCGGCCGTTGACATCAGTGATGTGTATTACCGCAGATTTACGTGAGAGAGAGAGGGTACCGGAAATTCTTTAAAACCGTCGAATGTGGAAACCGTTCGCAAGAAACCTCGGAAAACGTAGGGTTTCCACTAGTATATGGAGGCGTTTTACTCCAGGGGTCAACGCTGAAATCTCGAACCGTATGCGATTTTGTAATGTCGCTGAGAACCTTGTAAACCAGTATTACGCATCGCTGTTTGAAAGTGTCACCGCCGGTTGTGTGTTTTTGTTTTGATTTTGTTTTTCGTTTTGTCTTCTAGTTGTGTGTTCTTGTTTTCTCTTCTTTTGGTGTGTGTACTTCGTTGTGGCTCATTTTTTTTCTTTTTGCGTGATTTCATATTTTCGTCCACCACTGGCGGTTTGTTGTTCCGATCCGTGTGTTTTTTTCATCCTGCTGGACAAGAACCAGCATGGCAAATACCAATTCCTCAATTATTTTGCTATACCCGTTCGCGATTTTTTGCTCGTTCATTAGTATCATATATAGCGTATCCTCTTTCCCCCGCCCCCGCCCACGGTAGGGGGTGGTTAACGTACTGCTGGGACGGGTCCTCCTTCCTCCATTTTCCCATGCCCCCCCCCCCCCCCCCCCCCCCCCCCCCCCCCCCCCCCAGGTGGCTGACCCGCCCCCCACCCGGGCAGGCAACCTCAACACAGCCCCCCCCCCCCCCCCCCCCCCAACCCCCCCCCCCCCCCCCCCCCCCCCCCCCCGAAAACTGAAAAGTAGTATTACGGGGGACCGTAGTAAATAGGACCAGATATTGTTAGTAAAAAGGTAAAATATACAGGTTTTTATGTGTACATAGGTCTTATTAACTATGACCCCCCCGTAATTATACATGCTGGTAGTAGTGAAAATCCCGCTCGACCCCCGTATACCCCTGCTTTTCTTTTCCTCCCCTATTAGTCCCCCCCCCCCCCCCCGCTCTCCCGCCTCCACGCTCCCCGTCCCCCTTTAACTTGCCCTGCTTGTGTGTCACGAAATCACGTGGGCGGGTGCGTGGGTGGGAGGGAGATGGCGATCTTGACAGGCCGTTCGAGCTTTCAGTAGAGGTTTTGTCGTGAAGACATTATACGTGCGTGCTGGTATGTAGAACTTTGTGTGTTTGTTGTTTTGGTGTTTCCGTTCTTTTGTTCGCGTTCCGTTCATTTTTATTCATCGTTGTCTTCCCCCCCCCGTGCCTGTTGCCTGTGCCCTGTGCCCCCCCCCCCCCCCC